>JAQFXN010002466.1:0-12635 GCA_034693365.1 Liacarus xylariae
TGCAAAATACCTAACTCCTGACTTTTTGGCCAAATTTTCTCAAAATACCCCTCTCTATATCCCCCTGACTCGGATGACGCTGGCTACCCCCGGTGTAAGGTAACATATGCAAGTGTTTAGGACGTTCAAGAATATAATTGCTTTATAATTTAACCAGATTTAATTTAAGGGGTTTAGAAATATTTGAAAAATTACAGAACTTTCTCGGAATTTAGCACATTTTAAAATATCCTAGCAAGAATCCAGTAGAATTTTGAAATCTTTTTTATACAGTAGAACTCGGTTTATTTATTCTGACATTCTGGAAAAATTATTCATCAGATTTATTTATTTAAATGCTAGGGCTGGTGGCATATATAGGTATGTATCAAAGATCGTATTTTTAAATATTTCAAAAGAATTTAATTAAAAAATACAAAAACTAATACAATTAATACATTTCATTATATTCTCATTTTATTCCAAAGTGATATTATTCGCAAAGTTTAGGGAAAGGTATTCCATGTTATGACGTCACAAATTTGCCAATTTTAGTCTAGGGGAATGTATTTGGTAATAGTCAAATTCTTAAAGAATTTAATTAAAAATGACATTATTTAACAAAGTCTCGACGAATTTTGTAAGAATTTACCAGATTTTAGCAGAAATATGATAAATTCAGTAAGAATTTAGTAAAATTTGAATAAATTCTGGTATTTTTCACGGAAATATCTCACGAAATTTCACAGAAAATTTGCTATGAAGGTTTCTCACGGTTCATCTTTAGAGGCCGCCAAATTCAATGGGAGGATTGCGGTTCGCCCCCCTTCCTGAGCAATCCTGCTATGGAACTAAATAGTATTGTGTTTGCAATTAACATGGAACAATATATGTCCTACAATTCTGAAAGACGAAATCAGGTACCGTTTTGTCTTCAAATTCAAGGAAGTTGAAATTTTGAAATTTATATGTTAGATTTTGGATATGCCATCCTTTAGTATCTAAATATACGATCAAAGATAGACTTTTTGAAATTGCAAAATCAAAATATTCTGCAATATTGGAAGAGATGAATTGCAATGTTTTATGCATATAATACATAACAATTATTGATATTATATATAGAAACAGAACATAACTCAGATTAACGCATAACTAATTCAGCATTGTTTATTTGTAGAATTTTATTTGTCAGATTTTTAAAAAAATTATATTCAGTTTCTATAGTTCCAGATCCAAAATAATGTCCCTTGTGTTCCATTTAATAGTTCACATTTGACTGAATGAGTGAATATTAAAACTTTATTCCTATTTAATATAACCCCATCTAATTATAATTACATTACCATTTTTCAAAATGATTTTTTTCTATAAAATTTTATATTAATATTTCAAACATTAATCTTTTCAAAACTTTTTTAAACACATTTCTGTCTTGTGTTTTACTTAAGAACTATTTCCTCTATTTTTGTGAACAGAAAACAATTTCAAAATAAGAATAAAGTGAAGAAAAATCAATTGATTAAAGAAATCAACGTTTTGGCCATTAAACAAATTGAAATTTATATGGGTGTGCTCTACAATGCCATGTTATTATGGGAATTGGGCCCTCTATGCATCAAGTAGTGGCAGTAAGCAATACATACTGTACTGCACAGTACATCCACCACCGATGCTATCGGACGTTGAATCAGATAAGAAATTGAAACTGAATCACATCTACTAATACTAACTATAGATTTCAATGGAGTTTGTATTAGTAGATGTGATTCAGTGTCACTTTCTTATCTGATTCAACGCCCAGGATTGCATCGCTGACATCCAGTTCTGGTGCTCTACTGTTAGGCACTGACAAAACACACATAAAAGAGACACTGAGTTCAAAAATACACTATTCTTAATGAAAACCTATTGTATGGGTTTAGTGAACATTACTGGAGATCACTTTGCCATTTAAGCCCAATGGAAACGATTCACATTTTGATTGAGATATTGTCCTCTATTTTATTTCTAATACATTCTCTTCTCTTAAGATTTTTGTTTTCCCGCATTTGCTTTACTTTTATATATAGTTTAAGTAATTATATTAAAAGAGTCGTCGCATTAAAACAAATCTTTTTCTAATAAAACTAAAATAATGTCTTTCGCTGTAAATGAAAGAAAATCACAAATATTGTAGACTATATGTGAGATATGAGTGCAGTGTATGTATGGATTAAATGAGAAATCTATGGCTGAGGAGATGGCGTGAGTCTGAACAGAGTGACAGCACCGGTAGAAAATAAAGAAGAGGCAATAATATTTGCAGTGCAGGCCATATATGAGAAAAGTGGTGCTGCAGTGAAAGTCTGTCCTAACAAACATCTATTGATATGATTAGGATCTGTGCAAGTCTTCAATAGAAGCCAATTTGGTAGTGGGGGTAGACTTTTGTGGTTATTTTGCCACTACAGCACTCCAGCACTTCTCTCTACAGCTATTTTACTTTTGGTACATACAGTACAATACACACCAAATGCCTGTTCTCTTCGCTCTCTTCTGCTCATTATTGAGTTCATTCATTCAGTCTTAAAGCGCACGTCATTTCATTTCATATTTTTCGTGATATGCTATACATTTGCTATATTTCCGCAGACATGCCTTCTCTGTTAAATTGTAACTTATTTTCCTCTATTCTCTCTCTTCTCTTCTCTTCTTTCTCTGTGATGAACAAAATCAAACACTCGAACATCTGCTTTGAATGAATTTATTTATAAGTCTTATTACATATTTTTTGTGTTTAGTATATAATTTAGACAAAATATATTTAATGAGAGAATTGCTATTTATATATAATATTCTATATATTGAACATATAGTGTATATAACAATACATTATTATTCGATAGACTCTTCAATTAAAATACAATTTTCTATGTATTAATACTATTGAATATTAAATTTTCATTTCCCCGAATATAAATAATAATTTATTTCAATTTTTGTTTCATTAGTGGAAACTCATAGAAAAGAGAAGAATGAAAATCATTTGTAATTCATTTATTAAAAATAATTGAATTTTCAACGCAAAACTCTACGTATTGTATGTATTAATAAAAACTAATTAGAAAAATAGCCAAATATAGACTGAGAACAAGACGTAGGCTTAGGTTAAGTCTTATTCAACAAATAATAAGAATAATAACTATTAAGTTATAATACAGAGAATAGAGTACTGTTACTGCTGTTCACTATTTCTCATATTTTTTGGTTTGCATTTCAATTATTATCTCTAAAAATAATTATATTTCGCTGCCGTGTGTTCTCTGTTTTGCACTGTTCTCTCTTTTATTATAATAATAATGAAAGACTCACTTCTTTGAATGACGATGAGTCGGGCGTTGGAGAGGGAGAGGGAGATATAGAGGGGGAGAGAGGGGAGAGAGAGAGAGAGAGAGAGAGAGAGAGCACAGGAAGCAAACGATCTAATTTATTATCGATGCAATTATAAAACTTTTATATTGTATGTGTGAGTGCGAGAGGTATATGTGCTCTCAAATTAAAGCCAAAGCAAACGGCACACAATCGAAAGCAAATAATGAGAAAAATAAAGCTAACTTTGCTATCAGACCAAACACACCAAATGAGATGAGAAAAGAGGAGAGCACTGAAACAACACACACACTGAGTGCTCTCTCCCTCTCCCCTCTCATTCACTCACTCATATACACTCTCAACCCCTAAACCTTTTCTTATTAGAGTTGAGATGAGAAAAATATGTTCTTTTTTTCTAATCACAATCAAAGTTAAGCATATATATAGGGGTGGGGTATACTGTTTACACACAGGGCGTTGTGGCCATTAAAGTATACACTTTTCGTGGTGAGCACTAAATTGCTTCGAACGCATCCAAAACTGTATTGTCTCGTGCGGTGAATAACTCGATGAATAGTTGGTTAAGTCCGACATTGAATAAAAGCTTAACTAAATATAAAAATTCATTACACCATAAAAATTAACTCAAAATAAATTTTACTTTGAAATCCCTCGACTCAGGGATTTATTGCAAGAAAGCTATTATTTTTTCTCAACGCTTACAAATGTTTTGCTTCTCTTATTTAATGTTTCGAAATTAACTCAACAATCAATAACTTTTTGATTGCATTTTTAAGACTAGTGTTTAATCTTAAGCTTATTATTGGAAATGTTTTGGAATTATAGTTTTTTTTTCTTTTTTCATAAATTTCTTTACGTTTTTTAATCACATTTCAAAATTTTCATAGAATAACAATAATTTAACTCTCATTATAAAAGAAAAAAGTTTTTTTTATTATTTGCTTAACATTAATGGTGTAAAGAATTTTTTAAAAACAAAAATATCATGAATTGAATTAACATATGAAATATGTTATTTCGACCACACTTTCCAATAGTGTTTTGCTTTATTATTAAAAAAGAGTAAAACTGTTCGGTGCTGTCAGACCACCCGAGTTTACAACTTAAGCAGTAGTAGAGAGTCTTCAAAGCGAAGCCCTCACCGACTAGTCTCACAACAAATGTAATTACTTTTCATAACATTTGTTTACTTTAATATATACGTTGAGAATATGTGTTCAACATATGTAAGAACAAAATTGAGTGAATTATATATTTGAAAAACTAAAATTCAAAATTTAATGAAAACTTTTTCAAAATCATTCATATTTATGAACGAAATGAATGTTAACACATATTAAAGAATATATTGTATTATAGAGTAATGTTGTATATATTCTTTACTACATATGATTAGAAATGGAAAAAATGTTTCTCATTTCTAGTTATTGATGTGTAGTTTTGAAATTCAAGAATAAATTAAATGTAAAAATCGTGAATAAAATTATGTTAAGTTGTGTTGAAGAAACAAATTATTTTAGATAAACCTAAACCTAAAATCCCATAAATACCAGAACCAGAATCTGATTATTGCATGAGAATTAAGTTCTTTTCGACTCAATTAAATTGAACTTTATATCCATTTTAAGCTATAAATAGTTTCATATCATAGCATAAAAAGTATAGTTAATTAAACACAACTTAAGAATATAAAAAAAATTTTAAAATTAATAAATTCTGAGAATTACTATCATTTTTGAATATTAGAGTTTCAATTATTGCACAGAAGGTGGAGTTCAACTGCTCAGAGATGCTGGAATTGGAAGGTTTCACTAACCGGTAAGGGCTGTGCGACTCTGCGCTGTAAAGAATATTGCATTCAAACTACTGTTGTATTGCAATTGAGCTCTGGTCGAACATCCCTTACAACTAAATGAATGCTTCGAATTGGAGTCTCTGTTGGGCACAGAATATACTTCTCTGTTGTAGTGGTGAACGACTCCAGTACTCCAGTTCTGTAACGAATATAACTCTATGTAAGAGATGTGCACAAAGTCTACGCTTTTTAGAGTCAATGCAATACAGAATCTGTTTTCAACTCAATTCAACTAAAATGTAAACACTTTTTCTCGTTTTTTGTTTTTTAAGCGTTTGTTTTCATTAAAAAATATATTAAATTTAATCATTCAATAGATTGTGTTTTCCATAGATTTTGATGTTTTTTGGAATTTTTAAAGTCATTCAAAACATAAATTGAATTATAGTTTAATCAATTCATTCATAATTCTTCACAATTGAAGGTATGTTTTGATTACTTTGTATTTAATTAGGTTTTCAATCGATTAAATAATTTAATGTTAAAAAATGTTTAGATTTTTGTAATTTTTTTTTATACGATTTGAGTGAAAATTACAAAAACTATAAAACAAATTAATCTTTAAGTTATAACAGGTTTTGATTTTTTAATCATTGAATTAAATGGTTTTTATATTAAATTTAAATTTAATTTAAAATGTAGTTATAAACTGAAAAAACATTAATAATTTGTTAGAATTGACTGATTCTACAGTCCATTCACTCATAGAATCGATAGTATATTCTGTATATTCGCTAAGCACTGGCCGTTCAATACCTGTCGTTTTGAGAATTAAGTCGATTCTGTTTCAAATGTATCATTGAATAGACCTTCCATTACCTCTTCTGTTGGGTTAGAATAAGAGTGAAAAAGAAGAGAGACTTTCATATTATCGTCTTTTTCTTGCGATACTGTTATTCAAAGCTCTCGACACAAAACCATTTTTTCATTTCCATCACAACTCCAAATGTGTCTCATCTCTCACTCCTCTCACTCTTTCACTTTACTCTCAATTCTCTATCAACTTTTTATTTTCCACTAATTTTTATGTGCGAGAGAAGAGACCGGGAATGGAATGGAATGGTTTGGTATGGTTTAACACCAATGCCTATAAGCTGTAATCGCTATAAATCAGGTTTTGCGCTGAAGTTAATGAGAATGGCGTTCCTCTGTTTGCTTCGATGTAGAGATCAATTTTTCAGCGCCGATTCGGTGTCCGTCCAAAAGTGGCGGACATTAACTGAAATGATTAATAAGGAGACAGTGATTCGGAAATTTGATTAATGATTGCTTTTGGCGATTAAGTTATGGTTAATTATAACAAAAATATTTGACAATTATTTTCCGTAATTTCTGTAATGAATCTCTGGTCTGAATAGCTGTGAATCATTGCTAGCAATTGGTTCCGTCACTTATGTTATCTTTTCTTCAAAAAAGGAAAGCAATTCATTACTCGATTCCATTGCAAACGACTTAATCTCTTAATCCATTGCACGCGTCTCTCCATTGAAAATTAGAAAATACTGTGCTCTCGGATCCACTGTATGTGATTGCAAACAGTTGTGTCACTGAATTGCAAGTGCTCTTCAATAGATGAGCCAATAATAAAGTGTTATTGTTGTGTATCCAATGGATAACGGGATTTAATATGAGTTATATTATAGCATAAAACTAATGCATATTTTAGTTGTTTTGTTGATGAAGACTGACTCAAATGACAGGCTATTTATTGTTTATGCACTGAACTAATGCAACAAAAATAAAGCAAATTTAGTTGTGAGACAAATCGTAGTCAATATATGAGTTGCATTGCGTGACAATAGATATTATGATCAACAGAAACAAAAGAAAATGTATATTCAGTTCACAGAAAACGGAGATTTTTGCCAATGTTTTAGTCGAAGTAATGCTTTCAAACATATCTATGCAATGCTTTTAATTTCCTCTCTATTTGCAAACCTCAATACGAACAGTGCTATTGAACCATCACTTGCACTATAATGGAGATCAAATGGCAAATCAAATGAAACATTTGATTACATCCAAACAGTAGTGTTTGTGCCAAATGTTGAGGCAAAAAATTGTTTGCCTTCTCTGCAACAATGCATTCATTTCTCAGTTCGCATATACAGTACAGTAGCATAAGCTTATATATCATATTCCGAACCGACAACTCATCATATTCTTCACTATATTCTCAGGTTTTCCAACCGAAACTATTTTCTCTTATCGAATAAATAATAAGAGAATTCAATTTATTTAAAACTCAACTCTAATGATAGAAAAAAATGCAACAAATTATAAGTTCTTTTATTTACCAAAAAAATTATTTTACATTTAAATACTCTTTAGTCGATTCAGCAAAATATTTTGAATCCATATTTAATGATTTGATAGAAATGTAAATTTTGACGACAAGTTATGCGGAAAAGACCGATTTGAATGAGAAAGTCGACTGTCCTGTAGAAGGAATAAGTAATGCATTCGTGTATTCGTGTAGTGAGTAATTTGCAGTCGTTGTGTGCTTTTCAATCGCACTCATAAATATCAAAAGCATGTGTCGATGCGATAAGTTTTCACAATACTTTTTGCTATCTTTAATGACACTGTGCGCACACATACACATCCCTTCAATCTAATATCCAGTGGACATAAAGTAATAAAATTCTATTTTATGCCATGAGTTCAACAATTTTTGAAGCCATGCGTGAACTTGAATTCAGTACAGATTAAAGTGCAAAATGAAAATTTTATTTAACAAAATATAAATTCCAATTATTTTTGTCACAAAATAACTGATCCGTTACTTAAGTGAAAGTATTATTAGACGATATCATTATTTTATTTCATCCAATTATAAGTATAATAAAAAAAATTGTAAATTTTCTTCACATCTAATACTGTGTATGGCTTTTAAGAATAATTTTATTGAATCCTATTATAAGAATTTGAGAGAATTTTCAATACAAACTCAATCGCTTTGATGTTAAATAATATACAGTAAAGTAATGCAATCGCAAAGACATGAATAGAGTTTTAGAAAAAAAGGAGAGGAAAAGAGTGAATGAATGAGAGGCTAAAAGAGAAGAGTGCTATTCAAACACAACACATGCATATTATTAAGACTTTTTTGCAGCGATGCGTGCATTGGAAGCATTGGAATTGCAGACTTAAATTGGCTCTCAAGCCATACCATTCTTTTGGTGCTCTTAGTGCCAGTTATTCTATCAAATGTGTAATAAGTAAAGCTGAGGACAGACACAGAAAGAGGAGCTATTGGTATATGTGTTAGTGTTGACGAAAGTGGATTTGACACATCCAATACATCCAATTTCTCTTTTCTGCTCTGAGAATCCATTTCGGGTCTCTCTCACTGACACATTGATTAGGCTTAGGAATGGACTTATGATACGCATGAATGGGCCCTCCATTACCCTATGCTCTAAAGAAAATAAGAGAAACTCAATGTTTAATAATAATAAACTGATATATAATTTTCAAATATATTTATTTTTCTTTTTGATGGAGTGTTAGAGAAAAGAAAAATTCAATATATTGTATGAATTCTAACAAAAGAACATAAATATAATAGAAAATAAAGTAAAGTATATAAAGTGTGTTCATAACTAGTTTTGGCAGTTTCTGCAGTTTTTTTTATATTTTTTGCTTTTCTATTAATGGATTTATAGTATCACTGGATATACGATAAAAGAGATACAAATGAAAAGCTTATGCAAAGATGCCTTTCTGGGGGTATCAGTGCTGCTGACACACACTTTTGCTGTTAGAGTCGACAATAGTTTGCAGAAGTTATACAATACATAAATATATAAGCATTGATGCGTTTATACCCAACGGTGCCATTTTGTTCCCTATAAAACTTGAGCCCTTTAGATGATAAAAGTGATAAAAAGAGTGCATTTTTGCTGCTTTCGGTGCCTTTAGTTTAGAATATAATATTACATTTTCACACAACACATACTACCAGTAGTCGACTAAGCGTTAACTTTTCGATTATTTACTTTATGGCAGACCAGGCAGACCAAGGATTCTATTATCCTCATCGCAATCAAGTGTTGCACAGTTGCCAGAGTTGGCACAAATGCCAATTTGATTTTTCCCTACACTTCGTTCTTCACTCTCTCACTCGTCTGATCCCTCTTTAATGCATATTATCATCAAATCACACATTGAGCCAAAAATTGGATTCAAGTGTCATAAATGGGTGAACATTCATCATATAATCATTATTATTCATACATTTCTCACTGAAGAAAATTGTCATTAAATGTATTTTACGCTTACATTCAATTCAAGTTTTCCGTAAAAAAGAACCATTTTTTTAATTAACTTTTGTTCACAGTTTTGCGATTTTTCTTTTCTCTGAAAAAAAGAGATTAAATTAAATAAAAAAAATCTCATAATTAGTTTTTGAATTGAATAACGACTTCTAATTTTAAGTTTTCACACAAAACTTTAACTATGAGTTAATAATTTCGGGAATTTTTTCCTTTAACTCTATTAACAATTCAAAGCAAACTCTTCTTAAGATTAATAGAGAACAAGAATTACTCTTTACTTAATTTCTTATTACCTAAAGAGCTATTATAGCTAAATATAATAAATATAATATTTACTGAAAAGGGGTAAATCCACGCATTCAGATCCAGCATCTATTTGCTTATTAGCCAAACATTAGTCCCTGTTTTTAAACATTAAGCAAAAACAAATTGTTTTACAAATAATATAAAATTATTAATAATTCAAATAAATTGAATAAATATATATTTGGTTATTGTATTTTCATTGCTATGGATTAAGCTAGAATAATTTAACATTAAAAGCTACAGAAGTGATGTTTATTATTATATAAGAATCTGAATTCTTTAATAACTTGAGGCAAAATGATTGATAGAATTCAAAACTATAAACTCGATTATTTCGAAATACGAAACGAAAAAGAGTCTACAAAAAAGAATTAATTATAATATTTATCCATTCGTCACATTTTAATCATTTTTCTGAAGGCCAATCATTTTTTAATTATCTTTTAAATTGAATTAATTCACTCTCTTTTAGATAAAAAAAAAACGTTTCAATCGATAAGAATAGTTTTCACAAACATATCATTAAATTCAAAATAGTTTTCTTTTTTTCATTCGTAAAGAAAATTCATATAATTTTGTGTAAAATGAAAATTATGGTTAAATAAAGAGAAGATTAGTTTTTTTTCTGTTGATTGTATTCGGTTTTGAATTACAAGTTATTTTTTATTTTAATTTCTTAAACGTTTCCAATTCCATGAAAATGACTCAAACGATGTGAATAACAAAATATTTACAAAAAAATAAAGAAAATAAAATAAAATAAACTTCTTCTTAAAAAATCCAATAAATATTATATCGAAAGTGCGAAAAAAAGAAAATATATTTGAAAGAAATATATATAAAATTCTGATCTTATCTAACATAGAGCTGACGAAAATACAATAAAAATCATACATTCATTCGCTGTATATTTGTTTGTAATGTATATAAAAACTTGGAAAGTCGTAAAATTCAAATAAATAGTCTTCAAGTTTCGACACAACACACAAACCAAATGCTCTGAAAATTGGTTGCGACTCTTGACTGAAGGAATAAATATATATATTTTTCGTATCTCAAGTGTGAATAATTATTTTCTTTATTCGTGTGAGAGTTTGATGGAGTTGTCATTATATGTTTGCCTTATATTTATTTTTTATATGCGATATATCTCTCTCTTTCCCCTCTAAATGAGTTTCATATATTTTTCTCTCTCTATCCTGTGTTTACATAGTTTTCTTTGACACTAGTTTTGTTCGGTAGAAAATATAATTTCTCTTGAATAGTCTGTCCCAGAGTTTTATGGACTGTTGAATTTTTTAACTACAGAAATAAATGATGACGTTTTGAGTAATTTTAAGTGATTTGAATACAAAATTAGAGCTTTAAAATCAAAAAAGATTTACTTTTTCTCTTTAAAAAGTACAGAAACTAAAAGAAAATTAAAAGAATTTTTTTTTCTCAATCCAAGTCACACATAATCTTATTAATGCTTTAAATATTAAACTTAAAACTTAATTCATAAATCAAAAGAGTTTTATATCTTTTAAATTTAATTTTGAAATATTTTTAAGACTCTCTACAATCGTATAAAATCGGAGAAAATGTTTTCAAATGACTAATAATTCTTAACTTTTTTTTGATGCAAATAAACCTGATGTCAAATACAAGTTTATTTATCGCTCCTATGTTTCAAACCTCCTCTTTCTCTTTCTCTTGTCTACAGCATTACCTCAGACTGAAATCAAAATTTCTTCAAACGCTTAATTTATTCATTTTTAAAATACTGTAAATAAGCTAAAGATCACTTAAATTACACACTTTTTTGTAAATTAAAAATTTTAGATAATTATATCAAAAAATTAATGACAAAACACTGAACTACACACTGAAAATTAAATGAAAAGTTCATGCTTTTTCAGTATATTTTTAAAATATTTAAAATTGATTCAATTGATAAGATGTCAGATAAATAAAAACTTTCCTCAATCATCAAAATATAGTGAAAGGCATATAAGAAAGTGAATGAGAATTTCAAACCTGTTTTCTCTGGTGTGACAAATGATTTTCTATTAATGAAAATATCAAATAATATTGATTTCATGAATTTATTTATTCAATTCCAGTATTACTTAATGTAAAATTTTCAGAATTTTTCTTTTAAATGACAAATATTCTCATATATAATGTGTTTGGAATTATATTACTGTATATAAAATTGTGGATAAGTTTAAAATTCTTATACCAAACAGTTCTACAGTTCTTATACTAAATTCTTTGAGTTTTGTTGAAATTTGTTGAGATATGTATTCAGTTATACAATATGTGGCAATGAATATCTGAAAACACTTTCAGTGAGAAAGTGTGATAAAAATTTATAGTCGACTGAAAAGTGCGAAAAATTTGTTTGAAAATTGTTTTACACATTATTGAACACACGATTCAATTATATTTTTTCTGTAATCTATTTTAATCACCGAATCAGTGGTTAAGAAAAACAATAACAAAAATGAAAAACCAATCAGAAATCGATTAAAAAATGAGTTTCAAAATATTTTCTTTTAACTCAATTATTATTCTTATTATGAATTCTATAACTAATGATTAATAATAACTCAAAAATGATTTTTTCTCTTGTTGTACCGAATCATACGTTTAATTTAATTGAGATTTCACACAGAGTTTTAATTCAAAAGAAAACAGGAAAACATTTAATTTAATGTCAGAATAATTAATCGAGTTTTTAAAAATTAAATACGAATTTTATTTTTTTTTAATTTTTAATTTTCTTTATTATAATATTAAGAATTATAATCAATCAGTTGTTATCTAATTATTCGCAGATAACGACTAAATTCATG
>JAQFXN010002467.1:0-12631 GCA_034693365.1 Liacarus xylariae
ACTACAGGGTCCCACTAAACATTCCAAACTCTAAAAAAAGTATATCTCACTATTTACTGCACACCTCCTTGATTTGGTCGGAATTCCACGTGCAATGTTGAATAACGACTAAATCTTCCTACTGGGGTCCAAATCCGATCAACGGAAAACTAATGTTAATTCTTAATTAATTATTTAAGCAGTTTACATTTTGTTTACCTTTGATATGACTCTCAACTCTGGTCGTCATTCATAGTGAGGACTCATAATTGCCAGGGGAGAGATATATGCCAAATCCCAAAATATGATAAATGAAAATAGGGAGTTATGTAAAAATAAAAAAATTTGCCTACGGCTCAAAAAGTTAGGGAGGGGGTATTTTACAAAATCTCAAACTCAGGGAAGTATTTAGACTACTCCACCCTCTTGGAGATCGATGGCATTAGATGAGTCCTATAGAAACGCAATCATATTGTTTAAAAATCACATCATTGAGTAAATTATTTAGTTTTCTAATAAACTTTTATTTTGAATTTCTAATGAAAATAAAAATTAGTTCAAAGAATTAGAAACTGATTTATGTCTGATTTAATAAACCGATTCGCATATCAACAGAAACCGATAGAATCTATTATCTCTGTCTGAATCAATAGTGGGCTCTATTTGAAAGTTATTTTAGATTAAAAGAGCGGATTAAGTCATTTCCAAATGAATTTTAATTATAGACTAATGAAGTGAAAAAAAGTTCAAAATTATTTCTAACTATACTAACAAATATGTAGTTTAAAGAAAATAAGTGTTGAATAAACGATTTTTATCAAATGAAATCTTTTAAGGGAAACAAATCATACAATAGTTAATGGGAAAGAGAATATTTGGATTTCAAGATCATTGCCTCCAAGAAATTTATGGCCAAAAGAATTCTTAAATATAGAACTTATTTGTTTACATGATTTCATTGGCATTTGAAAAGCGGTGAACAAATAATATTTTAATAGTTGTATAACTTATACTGATATGCAATTAGAACGGGATTGTGATTCAGCTCTAAATTACTAATTTATTGAATTTATTTTGTTTTAATTTTGTTGATTCCAATTAACATGAATAACAAAAACCGAACTCTGTTTCCTGTTCTTTATTATCACATAAAAAGATATGATTTAATATTTTTAATTGCATTTATTTATAATACCTTGAAATATAATCGCCAATTATGCAGATAATAGTAATGGACAGAGCGGGGACAGGGAAGAATTATGTAGATATTTAAGAAATATTTTTGGTATGAAATCTAAAAGAATTATGATTATTAATAGCCGGTATATTTTACCATATTTAACAAATTAAGGTTTCTAATTTTTAATTCTAATTAGTTTTAAAACAGATAATCAGCACTAATAATGACATGAATGCTAAAATTTCAGACTTCAAGATGATATTTTGTGGTTAAGAATCTGATTTTACGCTAAGCCGAAAATTATTTTTAATCAGGATAACAGGTTTTACATAAAACTAACTATAAAACAATTTTTAGGTTATTAAACTGATTTTGAAGCTATTATTTTTTAAGCGTCGTTTTATCCCTAATAAACTGCTATAAATTGATCAAGGATTATAAATTATAACTGTTTAAGAAATATTCATATTCTTTGGAAGTGAATAAAATGGGAAAATAATTATTTATACTAAGAAATTAAAATTTTAAGTTAATATAAAGTTAATTGAATAAAATTAAGATAAAACTATTGTTTATTATGTGAAATAAATCAATTCCTAAAAACAATTGTTTTTATTGTTAAGTAAAACATTTGAGTTTTATGGGAAAATGAAATTTCTTTCAATATTTCTCACTGACATTCGCTGTAAAAGATCAAAAAATGTAAAAACTTTTTTCAAATATATTTTCATTTTTTTTACTTAAAATCGACAATTTGTGCATTTAGAGTGAATTTTAGAAGAGTTCAAACAATAAAAAGAAGTCATTTATCTAAAAAAAATGTTAAAAATAGGTCACTTTTTTAGGAATTAGTTCTCAGGACAACAAACAAAAAGTGAATTCTTATAAGAAAAAAATTAACGACAAGTCAAGTGATATTCATTTATATTACAATATCTCGAATAACAAATGATTCATTCAAAGCAAAACCAAATTAATCAAAATAATGCAAATTTTTATTATAAAATGAAAACTCAAATGAAAGCCACAGAAAATAAAATAAAACGAGAGAAAGAACTGAGAGAAGACGCCCGGCTTTAAGGGCTATGCGTAGGTCTGGTCCTAAAAATCCATTTTAAAAATCATTAAATATTTTGAGAGAAAAAACTTGAATAAAAACAAATTTTACAGAATTTAAAAAAACTAATTTCAACCCCCAGTCAGTCGCCTCATGTATTCACACACTTTCAAGAAATGGCGAGTTATTTCTCCTCTGCCTTAACATTAATGTGGATATCCGTGTCATTCATTTCAATTTTTTAATCTAAAATATTTTACTTTTAAATAAATCTTCAATAACCTCATTAAAAAACTAGTCGTGAAAATTAATTTAGTCTTAATTTTTTTTCTAATCAAACAATAATGAAAAAGAATTTTATTCAAACATATTTTTTGTTATTTATCAATAAAACCGATAGATTTGCCAATTTTTTTTATTGATTGAATATAAGCTTTGTTAAAAAGAATGTGTGAAATAAATGCATCTAAATTTTTGAAAGACAGCTAAAAAGTATTTGTTTTATTTTCTATTATTCATCTTAAAAGGAAAAAAATTGTGAATTTTGTGTGAATTTGTGTTATCCCATAGTTTTTAATTATCTTTTTGACATTAAAAGTCTTTAATTCTTTTGATAAATTATAAGTTTCTTTTGTAATTTACATTCAAATTTCATTTGTTAAAATAATAAAAAGGGTCATTTTTAAAGAATTATATAATTGCATAAATGAATTAATGGATATAGGAGATTAAAACAATAAATTATTCTTGATTATTTGAATAAAACAGTTCAAACAAATTAGAGAACATTGTCTTAAACTTTCATTTTAATAGAATTGTTAATTAAAATATAATATTTTAAATAGTGATGAAGATTATTTGGACAGTTGTTAATGGATAATACATCCGAACAGTAATTATGAGTAGACATAGTATTAATGTAACTTTGGATATAATAATTTAAAATGATACTGTTTGGGCAAAAACTGGTGCTTTTAAGCTTTTGCCAAGAACCTAGTTTTTACAAACAAAAAGAGTTTTTGAACTACAATCAAATTTTTTTAGTTAAATCTTTGAAATTGTGAGACAGATTCTTAGGAAAATGTTATCTGGATGTTCTACTGATTTTTTTCTTCGTACAAAATACTGTGATTTTTATTTTTTTAGTGACCTTACAAGCATTGTGTCTCCTTTGGTGTGAATCCTAGGTTAAAAGTGTAATGTGTCAAGAGTAGGTTTGTTATATACAATTGTAGAATTATGTAATAGATTCACAGCAGGTATGTCGAAGGTCCAAAACGTTAGGGGTATTTTTTAAGCGAGAGCCTAGAGGGTCCAGGGGAGGGTTTTTTAGGGAGGGCAGGGCAATGCTACCAGTCTAAGCTTCCAAGCTAATTTATAGTGAATTTTACAAAATATTTCGGAAACAGCGCCGTTTCCTAAAATTTGCTTTAAGGGGAGGGGTACCTGACAAAAACGTTAGGGGGGGGGTATCCCAGGCTAAACCCCCTTCGGCATCCTTAATTCATAATATATCGAGTGTACTGAATAAAATCAAATCGATTTACACTCTCTTTCTTAAAAAAGCAAAATTATGAATTCAAATGAAAATAAATTTGTTTCTAAAGAATAATTTATAAATTGGGATCAAATATGATTCAAAAATAAGTTTTTTACAAATTTAATTGTAATGAAATTCTCAATTTTGAGCTTTCTATAAAAAACATATCAAACAATAATGTATACAATTAAAAGTCAATGAATAAAATATATTTTTAGAAAAAATATAATCGTTTTATTGAAGGGTTGGGTTGATATCTATATATTTAGAAATAATACTTTTATTTAAATACAATTCAAATAATTTCATAAATATTCAAAAAAAGTCATAAGAATTGGAATTTTTTAACAAAAACCAAACCCAAAATAATTTTAAATAAGAAACTTAATTATTCTTACACTACATTCAAATTAACTTTTGGATAATACGATTATAAGAATAATAAGATTAGCGATAAGGTCTCATACAAAAGGTATTTATTATTCAAAAATTTTATTGTTTCTCAGCAAACATTCTGGTCTTTAATTGAATTCATTGCATAACTGCTATAATAAAATAACAAAAAAATTACTTTTGAATTACAATTAATTCTTATAAAAAACAAATAAATGTTATGGCCTTCAAAACAATAAGTTGGCAAATATTCCCCTCAATTATCCTTATTTGATATGTTTTATGTTTCTTATGTGTCTTATATTTATATTAAAAGTCATTCTGTAAGATATGATATTTGTTTTCACTCAATAAATTGAATCTAAATTAATATTTTTTTCCCTTCTTTTTATAACTTTTCAACGTAAATGTGACAAAATATTTGGTTTGAAAATAAAAATAAAAAATTCAATTAATAAATCATTTGTAAATCGAATAAAAAAATAACGATAACTTCAAAAACATAATTAACTTTTGAAAGTCTGACAAATTTACATATTTTTATATTCACTTCTCTTTCAAATTAGTCACGCAATCAATCAAATAATGATTGACAAAGAGGTGTAAATTTGAAAATTATTTACTTTGAATGCTCTAATATTTTAATTTAAATCACTAAAAATAAGATTGGCCAAAAATGGGAACTGACAATGCTATTTTCTTTGTATATTTTAGAGCTTTATAAACAATACTTAAAAAAGATTCTTTATTTTAAGTCATTTCTTACAATCTATTTAATGGAATTATTTGTCAAAAATTAATGCAAAGTGCAAAACCTTCCCTGAATATAGCTCTGAATATCTTGAGATTTTAAAATAAATTTATATTTCACTTAATTTCGTTTCACAGCTAAGAATAAGTTATTTAGAGTTAAAATAAAATAAAGAAAGCAATAGAGAAAAGAATTTCGTGAACAGGAAATGACATGACTTAAGCTTAGATATAGTTTTACTTTTTCCAAAATTATATTTTTCAGATTTTATTTTCTTTGATTAACAGTATTTGGAAAAGTGGGACAAAACTAATGCATCGAAACTACTGCTAGTTTTTAGCAGTTATATCATTAATCTATTTCTATAACACTTTAGGCATCTTTTAAAACACATATATATTTAGCAATAAATACTAATTTGTATTCAGTGAAGATTTTAAGTTTGGAATTATTTTTTATAAAAATTTTTAGACACTGTGAGGCAAATACATAAATACCTACTTATACCAAATATATCTTAATCTGATTAGTGTTAAATACAGAAAAAAAGATACAAAAGTTTCAAACTTTATAAAAAAAATTAAGTATTTATCCTTTGAATCCAATTATAACTCAATACTAATTTAAATCATCGAATGCTTTGGTTTAATTGTAATAATAAAATGATTATTATTACAGAAAGTAAACCAAAAGTTAAAAGTAATACTGATTTATGTATAGACTCACCCCTAAGACATTGTGCCAATGGAACATCATTGGTGTGTTGGCTGTGGTAACTGTTCTTCACATGAGGGACAGACAGCAAAAGCAAATAAGTTTCAATAAATTAGATAAACTGAAAGTTCACGACAATAACCAACAATTAAACTGATGTAAAACAAGTGGAGCTGTTTTGGGAGACCCGATACTGACTGAGTTGAATCAAAACGTCTACTGAATTAAAGTTAGTATTGCATTCATAACAAGTTAAGTTACAACTTATTGGTATCGCAACGATCGTATTTGTCGACCCAATTCGAGTCTTCAAATCAGCTGAAGAGATCCTTCCCTAATAACCCACTGACTCTTATTTCCTGCTTAGGCTTACAGTTAGCTCTAGTCTTACACCGACTGCTATGCATTCAAATACTGTTGAGATTCTTAGAATGAAATCAGTCTATTCTATGGATAGGCTTGAGATTTGAAATTCATTATTAAATATAGTATTGACAATACTTTAGAAATACTTTTATAATACTTTTACAAATATTAATGTTCAGCAATATTTTGGATTATTTTTTTCTATAAATATTATTCGTAACTAATTTTACTTTAATCGGTTCAATGTTAAAGTGTTTATTGTTTCGGTGCAATGAATGCAAAAAAACAGAATAATATCCTTGAAATTGAAAAATAAATATTGGTTTTAATAAGGGATGGCCACAGACCTCAAACAATAAGAGTAGAGGAATTTCTGACGTTTCTTATTTTTTAGAATTAAGAGGAGGGAATTAAAACTAGGCTGAAATCTCTGATAGATTTAGTGAATTTTTCATAAAATTGAAGATGGGTTGGATTTTAGAAAATATTATATATTGGAAGACAACTTGAGATACTTACATAAGAAGTTTTTGTCTATTCCTTCCTTGGTCATCTCTAGACTATAATAATTATGAGTCGAAACTATGCAAGATATAACAAATATTTGATTTCTTAAACTATCAAATGCAAAATTCCTTAAGAATTATATATTAAATGTTATTTGAATGAGAATTTTTGAAATTTCCAATTAAAAAAATTCTTTAATTGTGACTCAAAGTAAAATTTATTCAAAACTTGACCTTAATATCATTTTTAATAATAAATTCTTGATTTAATTTACTATTTTCTAAATTCTAGAAAAGTTTTATATTTTGGAAAAAGTATTTGAAGACAAGATTAAAATAAAATTACTATAACTCCTATTTCAATAACTGATAAATATAGTTAGTATTTAAATAATATAGGAACAGGAATAAATGCAGCTTTAGATACTGTATATTCTATAGAGATAGCCTTTACCCCTCCCATGAAAATTGATTCAGTCCATAACCACAGGAGTAGGATAAGGCATTTCCATTACCATGTTTAAATATTAAAACTCAGGTAAATGTAAAATATTTATTAAATAAAGTTTTAAATACAAAAATTATATTGTTAAATAACAAAACACATTTAAAGTCAAGAATATTAAGAATTGTTTATAATAAGGGAAAAAATTCTTTTTGTTGAATATTCCAAACATTGCAAAAATTAAAATCTCAATTAATAAAATCTAATGCGAAAAAATAATTTATTAAAAATACAAGAAATTAGCGTGATGAAATCAACTTATAGTATTTTTTTAACTACTTTTAAAAATGAAGCCGAAGACGCGATTTTGAACCTCAAATACCAGTGAGTATGGAATTAGGAATTCATAAAAATAGTAAAATAGAATCGTCTATTAGTATTGTGAACAAGTAGTTCAGAAGAAGCCTTTTTAACTCTAATATTTTCCTTGAAAGCGAAGATAAATATAAAATATCTTTTTTAAAAATGAACAGGTAATGATCAAACTTTTAGTGTTTCGCTTAATGTTATTTATTTGACTAATCTATGAACGACAGCTCATTTATAACTTGAAATGAAAACTTAGTCATTGATTGAAACTGTTTATACAAAAAATTTTATCTCAAATTATTTGACATTGAAATTAAGCTCTCGGTAACACATTAATCACATTATGTAAAATAAATCGAAACAGGTAAAAGTGGTCTATTAGCTGTGCATTTTTGAAGAATGATAGTATATATATAGTCAATAACGTATATTTAGTAATGGTCAGTCGTGTTTAACTATAGATATACTTCAGAGATTGGCAAAGCAAAAAATTTAAGGAGGTATTAGTTTTTCACGAAGCCAGGGGTATCCGGGCTGTGACTTCACGAATTTGTACAAATTTTGGACAGGGAAGGATATTATTCAATCTTTAAATTCTTGCAGAATTTAATTAAAAATGATGTAATTTAAAAGAATTTCGACTAATTCTGTAAGAATTCAACAGAATTTGACAAAATTCTGTTATTTTTCTATAAATTTAGACAGAATTTCACAGTATATTCCAAAAAGCTCAGTGGGGAGCTCAGTGGCTGAGTGGTTAGACTGCTGTACACTATTCAAAAAGTTAAGCAGGTTTGACTACGGTTAGTGCTGAGTGAGGAGACCCATAGGTAACGTCTCGCTCCAGACAAAAAACATCTTTTCTGTTCTCCTTGAGGTAGAGAGCCGTCAAAAGTCAGATTAAGCGCATGACAGACGGATTAGCAGTGGATTTGCGCCCCACTATGACTGCTCTAATGCTCCCTCTAAATAGAGTATATATAAAGGCTTTCCTGGAAAACCAGCTATTGTTGAAGGAGATGCCAAAAAGATTGAATTGAATTGAATTGAATTGAATTTAAGAAATTGTATTTTTGTATGCATTGTATCAGTTGTTATAATGTAGTCATTAAGTGAAGCCCTGCTCTGTCAGAGGCAGACATTAATAAAAAGTTAATTGTTATGAATTGTGTTTAATTACTGCTCATTAATTGTATGGCATCAGTGGCCGAGCGGTAGTCGAGGGGTGTCCTGAAGTGGTGATCTGACGTAAGGTTCCGGTACTCAAGAAGTAATGCTTAATTAGTGTAAGTACTGAAGTAGTAGTCAACAAGAAGTCAATTGTGACGAAGAAGTGGTTCAGTAGTGAACATGTAATGTGCGCTTTGCGACTCAAATCAGAGATACGCCAAGTCGTGGTCGCATTGCGCGCATCAAAATTCATATTTCATTTATTTATACATTTAATCTTTGACTCCATTTTATTCGAAAATTACTTGAAATTAATTAATTTCAGAATCTTTTTTATTTTTAGAGATGATTAATATTCATTGATTAGTAATGATTTTTGTACAGTAAGACCTGAACTAAGTTTTGAGTTTTGGTGTAAAAGTTAACTTGATTTTAGGTGCGATTTGTTTTGCTCTTCGATATTATTGTTAATTTGACATTGACATTGATTAAACTATACACGTAATCTATAAACTATAAAACTTCACGTAATCACGCATTTAATAAATATATATTTCATTTAACATTCATCTCATCATTAAAATACTTAAATCACTTCTTGAGACTTCTAAAGCTCTCACTTTGGAAAGAGGTTAACCAATTGGAGTGATTAAAACTTATGATCCATTTCCAGGTAATTAAAATAATCTTTCAAGTGATGTCAAAATTCTCGAGTTTGTAAAGTTTGTTCTTACTTTTAAGTATCCCTCGAATACCAGGTCTGGTTTTATTAGTTGAAATCAGAGAAAAACTTAACAAATATTTTTAAGAATTATTTATTGTTTATTTGACAAAAAAAAATTGAATACAGAATTCTGATTTTATACATTTATTATCTAGTTTTTTGACAATGGTTTACCAGCTTTAGGAATTTTTGGCGCCCCCTCATCATATGAGCCTCCTAAATGTCTCGACAAAAACTTTTTGTCAATATAATTAGCTAGTTGGGCTTTTGAGGCTATTCTAAGCTTATTTTTCGTTCTTTTACTCATAAAAGCTTTCAGAGTTTTCATAGCGGCTCTCAACAAAGGGGGCAAATTAGCGATGAGAATATGCTTAACAGACTTAGGGTAATGGGTTTGCATTGTCTCAACAAAAAAACGAGCATAATTCAGGTTAAAGTTGTTCAAATGACAATCTGTCGGATCGGCCACGAAAGTAATGCCCTCGTGCTTTGTAACGCTGTCCAACTTCTCGAATTTATATACAGTGTACTTTTGAATCAGCACTTGCAATTCAGCAGGGTAGCGAAAGTTCTTTCCCTTATACCACATCAACAGTCGGCCATCTTTGTCCTTACCATAGGTTTCAATGAAATTCATTTTATATATCTCTTCGGGAAAGTACTTGTCATCCAATTTGTTGACACCGAATATCTTACGCCATTCCATTGTTTTCACCAATGCCTGCAACGTCTCCTCTTTTGTTTTGTGGGTTAATTGAAATCTTTCGATATACCAGTCGTTCTTCTCCACCCGTTCCACATCAACCTTATCGAACCTATTGCCCTGCTTTTTAGCAATTGCCAGAAATGACTTTCTAATGTCACCAAGTTCACTTTTAGATACTGAAATATATGGAAATCAGAAATAATTCAATCGATTTGTTTAATAATTTATCGAAAAATTTGAGAAACGAAACTTATTTTAATAGTTTTTTTTATCAAAATATGAAACTTTTTATTGCAATTGTAATATATTTGTGTTCTATATTTTCATTGACGCCTTATAAGATACCAACTTTTAATTGAGGAATAGCTGAAATTATTTTTCACTGTCACTTAAAACTGATTTTTAATAGTAGTTTAAACATCAAAATTAAAAAAGTCTCCCGAGAGAAGTCTTTAAACTCCTTTAGTGAACATTTAAATACATGTGCAAAATCTAATAAAATATTCATATCCCAGAAGAATATATTAGTTGATTTTTAAAATGGCTCCCGTAATATTATTCAAAAATAACTTCCGAATTTCCCTGATTAGCTATGTTGGCCACGGCTACACAAAATTAAAATTGTATGAAATAATAAAGAAATGTCCTCTTTTTGATCAAGTAGTAGTCTAAACAATGAGTGTGCTAATCATATGCTTTTTATTAATAGAAATTAGACTGTCTAATAAATTATCATCAACTAAAAAATCGGTAATACTCTGTTTTCCTATCTATAATACGCTTATTATCTGAAAATGTGATTTTTCATAACATTAGACTAAAGGCTGTCTATAAGAGAGTGTATGTAAAATCTCTATTTTTTAAATAAAAACTTTTAAAACCTCTCTCAAAATATTATTCTTCTTTTATTGATTATATTTCACATGACTTAATATAAAATAGTGATATTCTGAAATATATTCTAAAAGCTGATTGATTATCAGGAAAATTGCTATAATTGGGAAGGAGCAAACTAAAGATATATTTAATCTATCCTGCTAATACACTACTTTCATATTGTATTGTTTTATTTTATATTATTTAAGTAATTAGCGAACGAAAACTTAATAGAAATACTTAATAATTTGAAATATAAATTTTGTTATAAATAGTTTCTTTGGATTACTGTTTGAAGTAAAAACTCATTGTTGGTATCGTTCACTGATTACTAAAATAATTTAAAATAAAGCAAGTTTATAAACAAGAATGACCATTAATAAATATAACTCGTGGGACTACGGCTTTGATGTTAATCCTATGGAAAATGTAGGGTTGTGGGAGTGTGTGAGATCAGTGATGATGCTAATCCTATGGAAAATGTGGGAGTGCAGGTGGGAATGCAATGGTGATGCTAATCCTATGGAAAATATTGGAGTGCAGGTGGGAATGCAGTGGTGACGCTAATCCTATGGAAAATATTGGAGTGCAGGTGGTAGTGCAATGATGCTAATCATATGGAGAATATTGGAGTGCAGGTGGGAATGCAGTGGTGATGCTAATACTATGGAAAATATTGGAGTGCAGGTGGGAATGCAATGGTGATACTAATCCTATGGAAAATATTGGAGTGCAGGTGGTAGTGCAGTGATGATGCTAATCCTATGGAAAATATTGGAGTGCAGGTGGGAATGCAGTGGTGATGCTAATCCTATGGAAAATATTGGAGTGCAGGTGGGAATGCAAAGGTGATGCTAATCCTATGGAAAATATTGGAGTGCAGGTGGTAGTGCAGTGATGATTCTAATCCTATGGAAAATGTGGGAGTGCAGATGGGAATGCAGTGGTGATGATAATCCTATGGAAAATATTGGAGTACAGGTGGGAGTGCAGTGGTGATGTAATCATATATAAAATATCGGGTTGTAGGAGTGTGGGTGGGACTGTGGTTAGGCGGTGGTGAGGGTTGGTGAAAACGAATCTATATGCTCCTTTTTCCTCGAAAGCGGAGTTAAAAATAGTCTATTAGCAGTATAGATTAAATATATCTTGATTTTACATCACAATTAATCTAAAGATAGTCTATGCACTTATAAGGGTGTATCCGGTATTTACCCAACATATGGACACCTCTGGTATATAGGATTATATTTAAAAAAAATTATTTAATACTTTTAGATAAATTCCTAAATTTATTCCAATTATTATAAATTGTATTCATATTTTGAAAAATTATTAGACGAGAGGGTAATTTTGCCATTTATCAGATATAAGCATGAATAGCATTCCTATACCTTTTCCAGTTTTCTCCTCTCCCTCCACAGGTTCTGTTTCTTTAGGTTCTTCTTCTTCAGGCTCTGCAGCTGTGGTCTCCTCTGCTTTGGGTTCTGCATCTGGAGGTGCTGTTCCCGCTAACCCCTCCTCCCCGTCCTCCGTTGAAATACTGCATATATTAATAAAAATTATAATAAATAAAATAAATTGAATTTTCATTTTTAAAAAATTAAACACAATTTCAAATGCAATCAAATAATAAACAGACTTTTATTCCAAAACTTTTAAAACTTTATGAAAAGATTTATTAAAAATTATATATTATTTCTTAATTTATTCAAATATGTTTTTATTACATCAAAGGATGTAATTAAATAAATATAACTACAGATGCTATATTCTTCCTCATTAGTTTTGAGTTTTTATATTTGATTAATGAGTGACCGATAGACAAAATATCAATTTTAATTCAAGTCGAGTC
>JAQFXN010002468.1:0-12631 GCA_034693365.1 Liacarus xylariae
GGTTCTAATTTTATAGAATATCTCATATGATATCGCATAAGGAATTAAATTTTTCACACAATAAGTTCACATTTAATTCAACAGAACCCCAAAAAAAAGTTTCACACAATATTTGTTATTTAGAATCATGTATTATTAGATATTGTATAACATGCATATAAATAACATGTAAATTTATATGCACTCTATAGTCAGTTTACAGTGAGTTAAATAGATTTTCTTTAAAAATTGATTTATATATTATTAAAATGCGTTAATCATTAAAAAATATTTAATTAAGAAAAATAAGAAAACTTTCTGTCAATTTTTTAAAATATTTATTTTATTTCACACATAGAAAGGTGAAAATCCTGTGCACTGGTGTTCTAAATCTGGAAATACCAATACTTTGCAAGAAATTATAAGTCTTTTACAGCCTTTGGATGCACAGATAGCCTGCAATAAACAGGCGAAGGTATGCTTAGTTATGCGAAATGAAATAAAAACAAAACATAATCTTAATTGAAGTCATTTTTTCACAATTGAACTCCTGATTAGAACGGTTGGCCCCCATTATTCTATGCCTGTGCTCAGGGACACGCAGACATCATACGTATGCTACTCAATCAGAATGCAAGGGTTGATGTCTTTGACGAGGTATGTGTGCCGAACATTACATATGCGTCGAGAAAACAAAATCCTAAATTGAATGACTGCTTGAGCTTTCAGTACAAGTGCTTTGAATAAAGATTGTAATCAATAATTTTTAGAAAATTCACATAAACTGTAAACTAATAAAAAGTACTAATTCTGAAATATCTTCTGAAAAATTCACCGATCATTACTTGAATAAATTTTAATTTATGATAATTTTAATTTAGACCAAGGGCTGAGAAATGCATGTATTGAACAAATAAGTGCAGACGAAACAAAAATCCAAATGCTGTTTATATAATGATAAAAATAACAAATAATATATTTTGAAAAGCTGAAATATTCACAAATAAACAAAAATATTTAACAGGCTTTTAACTAGTTATTTAAATTATATTACTGGTCTAACCGAAAATAACCAAGTTTGTTTACTAAAGTTAGTAAGTAAGAATTGAATTTCGAAAAAAAAAATTAATACAAGCTTTAAGAATACAGACAAAATGAATTGTACATGTAAAATTTTCCAAACAATCATTCTAGATTCTTTAAAAAATTTATCCTGGATTGCAAAAATCAAAAGCAGTCTTTTTAAAAAAAATAGAAATCCTGAATTTTACTACGAAATTAATATAAAAATATTTTTAAGCATAAAATTCAGCATTTTGAAATGCTATTTCAACTCTCCCGCCATCCCTACTATAAAACACCCTTGAATTATACGATTCAAGGAATACGTATTAGTGATTCAAACGATAAGAATTTGAAAGGTCTTTTGAAAAGTTCATACATAAAAATAATTTCAAACAAAATAAGTCAAAAAAAATGCAGTAATCCTTTGGTAATAAATGACTACTAATTTATAATCTCTTTTTATATACAAAACTAGTGATAGATGTTATCTAAACTTGAATACAGTAACCAAAATAAAAAGTTTTTTGATTCAACATTTCTGTCACATATTTCAAGAGTTTATTTATTTAATCCAAAAAATAGAGAATTAGCACAAAAACAACTGAAACAAAATAGTAGAGTGTTTTTTGTTTTAGCAGAACATTAATAACAAAATTCATTAATTGCTTTAATTTGTAAAATGGAAAGAGAGGTCAGGCGGCACTTCATATCGCAGCAGAACTGGGCCACGAAGAAGTGGTCGATATATTGCTGGCGTCGAATGCATTCGTGAACGTTAGGAACAAACATGGAATGACACCTTTGCATTTGGCCGCCCGAAGAGGATTCAATTCCATTGTCAAACAATTGGTCTTAAATCATGGAGCACTGCTTGATGCTTTTACACTGGTGAATATTGTATGCAATATGCATGTATTCCCTCCTTCTAGCTGGTTCTTACAGTCTAGGATAGCTAAACAGAGCATCTGATTATATACAGATGAACCTATGATGCAAGATGAGTTTTGTTAAGAGGAATTTAATGTCATCTTTTTTTATTGCTGTTCATTCATATGAGTTTAGAATAATTCACTTGAGTATAGAATTTATGAATTTACAAAAATATCTGTACTTTGTTTCTGATTTCTTTGATATTCCGGCGCTCATATAGCTGATATAGAATCAGGTACAGTAGTACAGTATTTAAATAATCATCGAAGAATAATTTTAAAATTCAATAAAACCATTAGTATTAATACTTTCGTTTAATAAAATATTAAATTGAAGCATATTTATTAAGGGAATTGTATTCATAATTAACCAAAAACATGAAATATTTTTCTAAGTTTTTAGAATTAAAATATGATATATTTTATCAAATATTGATATATTTATGCAATTAATGATTTGAGTTAATTACACGCTTTATTAGATATTTGTACTTATACTACAGCAGAAATAAATATTTTATTATTGATTTCCACTAAATTAAGACTAAATAATCTACAGAAACGATAAAATATATTTAGTTATCAATCAATTAAGTGGAGATATAATTAATGTCTAAATTTGAGATAAGATGAGACAAAATCAATATAAATTTATTATATAATATATTTTTGTGTAATAAAGTAAATCATCTTTGACTATGAAAAACAAATGTATCAAATGTTATGTTCTTATCTAATCAGACCAAACAAACACCACTACATTTGGCTGCAGAGAACGGCCAATTGGAAGTGTGCAACACATTGCTCACTATGAAAGCCGATGTCAACGCAACAGACAATGTATGCGATTCTTGTGATAGCTTTTAATATTATCTAAAAATAAAATGAAAATTCTTATAAAGAATAAAAATAACTTCAATACACATATTAAACCTATTGGTATAGCACTCGCAGACACCGCTCCATTTGGCTGCGGAACACGACCACTCAGAAGTGCTTAAACTATTTCTAAAACATAATCCGGAAAGACTGTCTGTGCCAAACAAGAACGGCTATACATGTGCACATATAGCCGCCGCAAAGGGAAGTGTAGCAGTGATTAAGGAGTTAATGAGACTCAATCAGGACTCTGTCATTAATGCAAGAATTTCGGTACAAATTCATAAATTTAATTAGAGGTGCCCAACAAGGAAGAGAGGGGGGGGGAGATAAGAAAAATCATATTAAATCAAACAATGTTAGAAATTCTCCCAGTAGAACAGGGGTAGCCAAGGTCGACCGAGTCAGGGTGTATAGGTAGAGCAATTTTAAGAAAATTTTGTCAAAATGCCAGAGAGAGTATACTAGATCTCAAAATATGAACAATGCAAAGGGAGAAGTAAAAATAAAAAATATCAAAAGGGATTCTGTAAAATCTCAAAGACTATAAATGTATTCTAACAATAAACTAAAAATTCACTATTATTTTTGAAATCATTTTATATTTTATAATTCTCCTAATAATCCCCCTCCCCTAAAACCACCGAGCTTGGGCACCTTTGAGTTTTAACATTTAATTAGCTCAATTTTGATATAATAAATTACTTTATGCTAATAATTGACATTTTTATATTACAAAATTCTGCAAAAAAGAAAACAAAGTCCACAACTTTACATTTGGCTGCAGAGGGAGGACATGTGCAAGTTGTTAGAGTTTTACTACAGGCCGGTGCTAAGGCTACTGATGAAAACGCTGAGGGATATACAGCACTTCATTTAGGTTTGAATTACATGTCAATTAAGGAATAAAGTTGTTTAAAATTTTATTATCGATAATAATCTAATAAATAATTATTTATGGATAGCCGCAAAGAATGGTCATGTTAAAGTGTTGGGTGCACTCAAGGAACAATCCACAGCACACTGGAAAGTCTGCAGCAGAAGAGTGAGTGCTATTCTGTACTGTTTAGGGAATTATTCTATGATATGATTCTAATAATGAATTATAGATTGGTTTGACAGCCCTTCACGTGGCGGCTGCATTTGGCCAGGCAGATTTTGTGGGCGAAATGTTGACCCAGGTGCCCGCCACCATCAAAAGTGAACGACCATTAATTGATCCGAGCGGTGATGTAAGAAATACTTCAAAAGAAATAATGAAGTTTTTTTGTGCTTAAAGTTTGCAAAGAATTTAATACAAAAAAATATTGATTTAATAAATAGTAATAAATATGTAATAAAAATATATTAAGACTTATTCTATTAATTATATACCGATTATTCCCTAATCTTCTAACTAAGTATGGAATCACACCTTTACATTTGGCTTCACAATCAGGCCATGAAAGTGTCGTCCGATTATTGCTCAATAGTCAGGGCGTGACTGTGGACGCGCCCACAGAAGTTGTGGTCAGTATTAGTCATTCATTGAATTATTTAAATCTTTTTTTCTGATATAATGAGAAATTTTGGCTTAACTTTCGGCACACTTTATATTATAGGGAACTATACCAATGCATTTGGCAGCACAGGGAGGTCATCTACTAGTGGCCGGTCTTCTAATCAGTCGTACAACAGAACAATTATATAGGGCTGATAAGTATGGCCGAACACCACTGCATTTGGCCGCGTCCTATGGGCACAGGGATATGGTGAACCTGCTGTTAGGACAGGGGGCACAGATCAACACTCAGGACAATGTATGCATTGATTGATTGCAATATAAATAAAGTCAATGTTCATTCATATTGGTATTCCTCGTCAGAGAGGATGGTCTCCATTACATTACGCCGCAAGACATGGATTCCTGGATGTCGTCCAACTACTGATGGACAGTGGGGCCGACCCCACACTGCGGGCAAAGGACGGCAGAGTGCCCTTGTGTTGTGCTGCCGGTGCCGGACATTTCCAAGTGTTGAGCTATTTGTTTAAGAAAGAACACAATGCCTTAAGTCTGATGGAAGACAAATCCGTAAGAATTGATTGAATCAAATATTTTGTTTTTGTATTGAATTTTGATTTTAATCGAAACCAAAACTCAGTTCTTATTGGATTTGATGGTCTGTTCCAAACAACACGAGAACAAACCGATCCAAGAGTTCATATTAGTATCTCCGGCGCCAATCGATACGGCCGTGAAATTAGCGAAATGTTATGAGAATCTGTCGCAGAAGGAGAAGGACAGGACCCGGGACTTGGAGGTGGCCTCGCAGTACTGCGACCAAATAGCCACTGACCTCCTGTCCATCGCCGCCACCACTAACAACGCGGGCCGACTGTTGAGGGCTGTCGACCATAAGGGCACAGAGTTTTTAGACGTACTCATTGAGTTGGAGCGGAAGGAAGTGGTGGCCCAACACGCGGTCCAGCAGTACCTGACCAACGTGTGGATCGGCAACATGAAGTGGGCAGGGTGGAAGTTCGTGCTCCTCTTCTTCTCGTTCCTCGTCTGTCCGGTCATTTGGGTAGTGGTCTCGTGTCCGATAGGCAACCGGTTGTCAAAGATGCCGATCATTAAGTTCATGCTATACTTGGTTTCGCACATATTCTTCATTATGAACCTCACCTTCACTACACTCAACCCATGGCTCCCGCTCTACAAGAACACCGGCGAATGGCCCCATTGGCACGAGTGGCTGTTGGCCACGTGGGTGTTGGGCATCTTCTTGGCCGAGCTGACCAACCCGGCGGACAGGGATGGCTTGGGTGGCATCAAAGTAGTGGTTGTGTTTGTCTGCTTTATAGCAGTAATCGTTCACATGTTTGCCATAATCACCGGTTATTTCGAGTTCTTCGAGGAAGAGCGCCGACTGGTTATGCTCTACTGTCGCAATCAATTATTAGCTGTGGCTCTGTTGCTCTCCTTCGTTGAGTTCCTGAACTTTCTGACGTTCCACCACCTGTTCGGCCCCTGGGCTGTCATTATAAGAGATCTCATCAAAGATTTGCTCCGATTTCTGGCAATTTTGGGCATTTTTATGGTCGGCTTTTCACTGCACGTCTGTGCGATATACCAACCCGTGTTCGCCCCGCCCGACACCATCAACGGCACACTACCCAGTGTTGGACAGGAGTTCCAGTCGCCGTTCGACACCTTCGAGATGCTCTTCTTCGCACTGTTCGGTTTGGTAGAGCCCGACTATATGCCACCCATGCACTTGAGTCCAGCCATAGCCAAAGTGATTATGAAAGTGGTGTTCGGCCTCTATATGATGGTCACAGTTGTCGTTCTCATTAATCTACTCATAGCTATGATGTCCAACACCTATCAGCGCATTCAGGCCCAGTCGGACACGGAGTGGAAGTTCGGTCGGGCGAAGCTCATCCGCAATATGAACCTCACGTCACCCACGCCTTCGCCAATCAATGTCTTTATTGGCATTCCTTATATGGCGTACGAAAAGTTTGACCGAATGCGCAACGAACGCAAAGGCCGGGTAGGTCTGGCCACTGCAGCACTGGCTCATCGGCCCAGTGTTGTGGCCACTAAACAGTGGCTTCAGGGCCAGAGACGGGCCTCAAGGGCTACGAGTCATATGAGTAGAACATTGGGGCCATCGCTCACAGAAGAGGGCGAAACACATAAACCCATTACTGAAGTCATTAATTGGCCCTCAATTGTGAAGAAATATCTCGAATTCATCGGTGCTATTGGTATAGGGGGTGAGGAGAATGAGAATAAGGACGAGGAGGGAGAGGGCGAAGACAAAAAGAGTGAAAGCAATGGTTAATAATTAGCAATTTATTAGTCATTACTAAAGGCAATGCAGTTAAAAGTCTATATATTTTTATCAAATGGTTTGAAAAATTTGTTTCTTAACGAAGCCTCTATTTTCAAAGCATTGATTGTTGGGTTGAAAAACAGTCACTTTTCAACTGTTTATTTGACTAAAAAAAGTTCTGAAATCTCAGAGCAAAGTGTTTACAACAGAAAAGTTTGAAAGTTTTTAGAAAAGAGTATTTCAATTCATAGGACTTCACATTGAATGAGTCAATAATCACTACAACTATTCTACTTTTGCAAACACATTCTCATTGAGTAAAAACAAAACAAAAAATAAGAGAAAAAAGTTTTTAAAAAAATAATTTTAAAAGTTTTGAAACAAAACACAAAATAAAAAGTTGTTTTAGTACTCAATACAAAATAACAAATGAGAATTTGAATTATAATTTTCCATTCATTTAGTCATTTGTTTAGTCAGATTGCAAGTGAACAGTGATTTAAAAATATTCACAAAATTCTTGTTTGAGTTTAATGTTTTAGTAATAAAATTAATTTATTTAAACTAATTTATAGATTGTGTTCCTTATTATGCAAAAAACAAGTGCCAAAAGTAAATTATGGTTTCTTATAGTTTAAGTTCGAGATTAAAACTTTTTAAAATAGATAATAATCAAAGAAAAAGTACTGTAAAATAGATTAAAATTTAATTTTATTAGAATATATATAAAAATAAAGTATTTATGAATTTATTGTTTCAATTTGTTAATCAAAAAAAAAATAAATAACTATTGTATGTAATGATAACGAACTTATAATTTGTATGCAATTAACAATTCATATGACAAAACAAAAATAATTAAAATTTCAATAAATTTTTGTTAAAATAAGTTTTAAACTAAAAGAGAAACTTTTTTTTGGAAATATATTTGTCTGAAAAAAGTTATATAAAATGTAAAAAAAACTTTTTATTTAGTTCTAAAAAAAACTATACGTAAGCGCTATTTATCTGCAATTATGTCAATAGAAGTTATAAAACAAAAATTAAGTGCTTTTGTTAACTGAATTGAATTTTTTTTAGTGATATTTCGGTAAAAAAAAAACTTTTCCTAAATTTTCCTAAAACTTTAATTGAGAACTCATTTTCATCTGAAGTGAATATAAATCTGATATTATATTTAAGTCTGAATTCATGTATTGAATGCTATGTGAAATCGGTTTTTCGGTTCAACTTTTTTGTTTAAATACTTGTTATATATTTTGAAAACGTATACAAAATGCATATAAAAACCTGCGATTAGTTTGAGTGCTATTCGCGAACACAACAACGGGTTTCTATATGTGTCTCACATAAGGACATCACAGAGTAGTGTGTGATTCACACACACATACAAAGAGGCGCACAAACAACACAACTGTGGCGTAACTGCATATCAGATATAAATTTGGCGCCTCTTTTGGCTAATGACTGACAGTTTGTGAACGTTTGCCCAAATAATGGCATTTCGTCCATAAATAACAACCTATAGTACTGTGCAGTTAATGAGTGGCACAGGTTTTGTGCGAAACAAAAAACTAAATAATTTTTTAACATTGCTTTCAATGGAGAACACTATGAGAGGGGGCAGTGATTGGGTGTTGTGTATGGAGTGGTTGTGCGCCGGTATTACTGTATGCCGGCTATGGGTGTTGTTGAGCAGCGTTGCAGTGATTGAGCGCTCGATTCAAACGACCCAATGGTTGTGTTCCCATTGAAAAGTCTACTCTCTATGCAGAGCCTGTATTGAATGGACTCAATGCTATAGCGTATAGCAATGCCTGCAATAGTATAGCCTCTATGCAAGTCCTATGTTTAACGTTATAACTGGTATTAGCTATTGCTCTATTGCTCTCACATAGCCTTCCCATTGGATTTGTATTGTTAGCAGCAGTAGAACTGGCACTCAATACACTCAATAGCATAGAGAACTCTGTGTATAACTCGTATACGAATACTGTATATTCAGTAATAGTAAAGCTATTGCAACGAAAGCTCAACAGAAATACATAAGAGTTTTGTCTCAACTTTTCATTTCGACGAATATCTGTGCAAAAGACTTCTGGATTTATGTGAGTATTGTTTTCTACACTAATTGTTAACCAATATATGAGTTGTATATTTCGGTTTTGACGCAAATCTAGTTTTTAGTCCAGTTTTTGGCCACTTTTTCAATACGACTCCCGATATTCAGGCCTTATATTCAAAATCGCATTCAATAGCGAATTGCAGTGAAAAGCCATAGCAATAGCTTAGACTCTATGCGTATATACACTACTCTATGCAGCTCTGAGTCTATGTATAGACAGCGTATACACCGCTTAGAACTGGTATTGGTTTTAAACCATTGGCACAAAAGGCAATCAAAAGCAATGGAGAACTGAAACTGAGTTCTCTTCTAATAAAATATATACGCATTCAATACAATATCTAATGCGATGACTGCTCTGTCCAACAATCGAATAACTATTGAAATACAGTTAGGTTTGGGGCAAAAGGGGGTCAATTGTGAGCACAGATAATGTGTGTATCGATTGAGTGAAAGTCCGGTAGAAATTCAATGCTTTTTGTGTTTGAAATAAAATTCTGAAAAAATTTGAGTTATTTTTGTATTTCTCTCCATATCTTTCTCTATCATTGCTATGGAGTGCGCGCTTTGTCTATGGCTTTGACTGCATTGCAAAATACATTGAATGCATTGGTAGAGAAGGCTATAGTCGTTATAATAGTGTAATACAAATACATGTATTTCTCTCTATGTATTGCTTTTTCAATGCATTTCTCTCTACCACTGCATAGCATTTGGTAGTGAATAAGGATAGGCAGCCATAGAAGGCTGACTGCAATGCACTCATACTCTATGCTATTTGTGCTGATGTGCTATATATTTGCTATTCTCTACTGTTTTGCTGTTGAGTAAAGGCAAACACAACGCACTAAAGCCCATAGACTTTGTCTATACGTTTCTATGAGTATTGGTTGGTCTGAACACAAAACCATATATTAAAGTGAATGGCATTTCACATATCGGACTCTTATGTATGCATTGAATATGACATTAGAGGCGAAACCCATATCTCTGTTCGTCTAAAAGTTTTTAGTTTTTGAAATACATTGAACTGAATTTAGCCATTCGTTTGTCGACTCATTTGTCCGAACAGTACTGTCGACGTGTTGTCTAACTATAGGCTGAGTTCAAGGACTTAATGTTTAGGCACTCATCACAAGAAATAGATTCACAAAATGTCTGAATCTCTGCCACTCTTTTCGCTTAAAACTAAATGACAGGCGTTTGGCGCGCAATGAACTCAATACACATTTTGGCCACAATTAAGCGAAAAAAGTTATGATTTTTGTTTTTTATGACACAAATTAGTTGAATATTATTCAATAAATGCCTTTATCTCCGCAAATGTCTGACTAAACCACTATTAGACACAATAAAAACGAGATTTTCCTCTAGTCTTCAAAAACCCATTGAAATGTCACTAAACGTATTGACGATTAGTTCAATTGAGTCTAACATATGCTTTGGATTTGCATTAAAAATACAAAAATAAAATCAATAAATTTAATTGAAATTGTATTTTAGTTTCTATTTATGTAATTAATTAAACATTGATTTTATTGATAATTTTGTTATCAATTAATTGATAATTAATAAGAGACGAGTCATTGATTTCTAGACTTTAGTACAAATAAAATATCTGCAAAACCGAAGTTTAATTTGAGTTCTTTTGTCTCTTTTTTTTTGGTTTTTGCTTCGGATGTAAAGAATGGGTAAAATGGGTAAAGAAGGCAAACCCCGCGGACGTATGTCTGCATACGCTTACTTCGTGCAGACCTGTCGAGAGGAGCACAAGAAGAAACACCCGAATGAGAACGTCGTGTTCGCCGAGTTCTCTAAGAAGTGCGCCGAACGCTGGAAGGTATACAAAGAAACTGCAAGTCCTTTAATGCTATTTAAGCCGACGACTCACTGACCAAACGGTTTCTGACATTTCGTTTCCGTTTTTTTCTCTTTCTTTTCAATTGATTTCTGCAGACAATGAACGATAAGGAGAAGAACAGATTCCATGTGTTGGCCGAGAAGGACAAGAAGAGATACGACGGAGAGATGGCTAACTATAAGCCCCCGAAGGGTGAAAAGGGCGGAAAGAAGAGGAAGAGGACTAAAGACCCGAATGCACCGAAACGAGCGCTTTCGGCCTTCTTTTGGTTCTGTAATGACGAGAGACCTAAAGTGAAGGAAATCATGAACGACGCCACTGTGGGAGAGGTGGCCAAAGAGCTCGGCCGCCGATGGAATGAGTGCACCGAAGACCAGAAGAGCAAATACGAAGCACTGGCCGCCAAAGACAAAGCCCGATATGAAAAGGTGTGTAATATATGCTGTGCTTTCGGTTCAATAGAGAACCGATTTTTGATTTTTTCTTCTTTTTTTTTGTATAAAATGTTTTAATTTAATACTTTGTTTTGATTTGATTAGGAGGTGAAGGCATACAAAGCCAAAAAAGGCAAACCCGCGCCCCCACCCAAAGCAGCGGCAAAGAAGGAGGAGTCGGACGATGAAGAAGAAGAAGAGGAGGAGGACGAAGACGATGATGACGACGACGACGATTAGACCAAAAAGCAATTGTCGCCACATTTTTGCGTCTCATTTGCGCTTTAAATAAGACTTCAATTTCTCCTTTCTTTTTGTTGTTCATAATCTAAACTTCTATTTCTCTCTCTCTTTGCTCTTTAAATATTTCGATAATTTTTAAAAATTTCATTTTTAATTATAAACACAATTATTATTAAGAATTCATAAGATTTCATGTAATGAAAACCAAACACAAGTTTGAGAAAAAAAGAAATGGAAAACAAAATTTGTTTTTTTTTATATTATTTGTCGTTTGTTTTTCTTATCTTTAATTCACCCGATATTTAGCCCAAACATTCACACATTAAGTAATAATTCATACGATTTTTAAACAAATATATAAAATACAAATTCATTTTTTTGTCGTTTTGTTTAATTATAATTATTATTCATTAACTGACTCTTTCGGGCAGAGGTTGTAATTCTTAGATTAAATCGGATTTTCTTTCGTTCCTCTTATTTGTTTCGTTTTTTTTAATTTATTTAATTAATTGTCTGACTCTTTGATTTGGAGTCGATGCTGAATACAAAAACCAAATAACATTGTATTAGAATATTATATAATAATACCATTTTATGTGTGTTTAAGTACTTAAATGTTATAAATGTCTACAAACTATTGACACGTTTTTTATTCCGAAAACTCTTCAGAGTTTTATAAGAGTTATCTCTTTTACATATTTTTCTTGTCTGACATTTGAGGTCTCTTTTATCGGGACTTTGAAAACAACAAACAAAACAATTGTTTCTCTAATTTAGTTGTAATTTAACTGAAAAAAATCATTCATAGATTTTCATAGACATGAAGACCCGGTTTATAACAATTTTTAACTTATTTGGAGTGGGATTTCGTGTTCTGTGAGCTCTGTCTATGATTTAATCGAAAACATTTCGACTGAAAATGTTTAAACCGATAAAAAAAATTGGATTTTTTTATTTATAAAACTTATTTAAAGAGAATTCAGGGATAGAAGTGATAGTGAAATACCACCAAAAAAGTTAAGAACAAAAAATACTGTATTAGAGCTTCCCATCAAATGACGATTGAATGCTTACAAAACACACTCTCTTGTAATATTCGGATAATTAAGATAATCATTACTATTATTATATACTCATCAATACGTCGTCAATAATAAGAAATAAACAAAAAAATTCTTTAAAAATACCAAAAAACAGATTTTGTTTTATTTATTTAAAAATATTTTGTTAATATATTTGGGTTTTTCATCAGCGGATGTGCAGACTTGAAAATGTCAGAATGTGGTAATTTTTCT
>JAQFXN010002469.1:0-12629 GCA_034693365.1 Liacarus xylariae
AAATTTTAAATGAAAAAGGGCAAGTTATAATAAAAATAATCTTAAGATTTAACCTATTTTTAAAAAAACTTTTATAAAGATAAACAAAAACTAAATATTATTCAAACACTGGAATCACTTTCAGTTAAGATAGAATACAATTTAAATGTTAACTGATTTAATCGACACAACTATTGAATTAGAAATTATATAAACATTTTAATCAATTAATTCTGAAAGAGATCTATAAATTCTGTTGAATTCCTCGTCTCTGAAGGAAATGTGTTTTGAATTAATTATTTGATCAAATAGTTTGTGAATCAGAAAACCATTCAAATAGTTGTATAAATCAATCGATTGAATCGGTTTTCGTAGAATTGAATTCAATATTTCAATGAATTGATAACACGATTGCAATTCATTGTAATAATGAGTGACTTCTAAGTTGAACTCAACTCCATATTTGTTTGAATTCAGAGAATATTCTTTGAATTCAATCTCATATTTATAGCGAATAGTGTTTAGTATTAAAGCGCGACTTAAATCAGAACTACTCTTGAATTCAGTTTTTCGTTTCCAATACTTAATTATAATAACAATATATAACCAAAACTCTATGTCTTTCTTATGTCCGGAAAAGAATATTCTGCTCAACCCTTCCATCTGTGACTCGACATTCACTTCCAATATATTGAAAAATATACTTCTCTTCTCATCTAATGAAAGGTCAGGTATTTGTGCCAAATATGGAAGTGCTTTGTGTCCAATGTTTGTCTCGATTTTAGGCTTTATTCTAATTTCAACCATTTCTGAGCCAATTCTTGATTCAACACTGATTTGAGTCATATCTTCGCCATTAGTTCGCAATAAACCGGAAATATATTCAAACAATTCCTGACAGCAATCGAAACATGACTTCAGACGTATGTCTTCGACCAATGATTTTAACGGAAATTTGTGCTCAAAAATCATTTTTAAGACTATTTTATCGAAATCTGAACGAATAAACAAATCAATAAGAAAACAATCGGGTATTTCATCGATGCCTTCGATGTGTTGCAGCACTTCATTGACGCAAATGCTCTCCAATTCATTGGATTTCAATTCTAAGATAGTCTTCAAATACGAGTCAATACTTTCGACGTTATATTTGTTAATAGATTTGTCAAACAATTCAATCCATTCTTTACTTTCTGTTTCATTCATTCCCTTTCCATTCAAATAGACTTTAATCTGATTTATGACACGATTCACATCTCCGTTGCCTTCAGTGCCCAACCATTTGAGGGTTTTATACATTTTATTCGTTTCGATCGCATATTCTTCCAAATCATGTCTTAAATCGCAATCAATTTTCGATTTAATGAAATCATTGAAAATCTCTTTCTCAATGAAGTCGTTTCCCATAAAAGTGGCAAAAATTGGCAACAAATCAGTTGTGAGTCCAACAAAATTGGCCACAAATTCCTGGATTCTATAGATTTTACAACTTATGAAACTTCCCGTAAGACTAAACCATTTCAATGTATCAAAACTAATCACTCCTTTCCTGACATTCATTATAAAGAAGTCGCTGTCGTCTGATATGAGCGGACAGTTGTAATCGTTGGCCAATTTGGCCAATTCTAAGTCACAGTCATGTCTGCACTGAACGTATTTAATGCCCAATTGCTTAATAACGCTAATCAATAGGTGTTTTAAGAGCAACGGATAAATCAAATTTCTCTTATCAATCAATTGAGTACTACTGATGCGAATCGTCTTATTTATTCTGTCATTTATTTTCATTTTATTCATTGAATCCTTATATTCATTAATACCATCGAAGACCAGAATGGGTTCAATCGAACACTTTTCCAATTGTCTGAAAAACTTCTCAAACTCTTTGACATATTCTGTATAATTACCTCCGAATGCGTAATCAAATATTCCAACTCTTCTGGAATAAAGTCTATTATAGGTTCTGAACAGACTATACATACAATTGTTTGCATCGATTACTACACATGTATTCTGTAGTCTATAATTGAATTCCTTTCCATCGATTGATTCAACAAAACTCTTCAAATATTTTATTCCCATTACGTCTTCAAATCAATTAATGATATCTTTTGTAAAAAAGAGTTTAATATTTAATAACAAAACACAGAACAATATACTATATAGTTGTAGTAAAAATTAGCATACTAACAAGGATGAGTGGATAGTCTGCCAAAACGATATCAAAATTCTGCACATGCCAAAATGTTGGGCACCAAGTAGTACATTATTTTTTACAATATTAGCTGCTAGTGGTGGATTGTGAGGGTTTGATCATTTAGCATTAACCCCTGCCAATCCCTGAATACGCACCACTAGCAGCTAGAAAATCTGTCATATTCTACACATGATGTACTGAATATAATACCATAACCAGAATTTCGATATCGCGTTAGCTGATTAACCAATCCTCCTTGTAAATTTCATATTGAAAAAAGTAAGATTGGCAAGCAAAATATTTAAATTCTTAAACATGTCTGATTTAACATTACAAAATATTAATGTATTGAAAAATCAGTCTTATTTGACTTAGATTTTAATCATATTGATTAAATCACTCAATTCCTATACCTGTAGTTTAATGTGGTTAATAAAATATTTATTTTTATCATATTTTGGAAATTGTAATTTTGAATATCTAAAATAACAAGATTATTTATTTTCACTTTCAGCATATTCAATTTTATAATTGAATACTACCATTATTTTTCAAGGCATACATTGAGGTTTTGATAGAAAGAATCAATATAAAGAAATTTAAACTGGAAATTGTTTGCCATTGTTGCGATCTCCTACTCTTCATAGAGATGCCTAATTAGGGTATAACAGGGATAGCGAAGGGAGGGGGTCTAACCCGGAATACCCCTTCTTAGCGTTTTTGTCAAGTAGCCCTATAGGCTCTCCACGAGGTACCCCCACCTAAGCAGATTTTTAGGAAACGGCGCCGTTTTCAAAATATTTCGTAAAATTCATTACAAATTAGTAACATTTCAATGCTTTGCACTGCAGTAGTAATAATCAATAAATAAACTCGTTTTGACCACTATTTCTCTAGTTTTTAATGTGTTTTGTACACAAAAAACTATAAATAAACTACTTTTGAGGGTTAAAAACATGTTTATCACATATTGTGAGCACTTAATGACTTGTTTGTAAGTCTCCTAGACCCCTCCTAGGAAAACATTGGCAAAATTCGCCATTTTACCCTCACATAGGCTCTCGCCGAAAAAATACCCCTACCCCTTCGCCATTCTTGGGGAATAGCCAAAATACGACTGAAAAATGATCCAAAATATCCCCTTTTAACAGAGAAAACGAAGCCCAGATGAATTTTGAAAAACGGCGTTTTTCACTCAGTTTTTGAAATATTCTGTGAAATTCTGTCCTAATTTCTTACAAATGTAACAAGATTTCGTAAAATTATTGTTAAATTCTTAAAGATTTCATCATAATTTGCCATCAGATTCTGTTAAATTCTTGCAGAATTAATTGAAATTCTGTAAAAATAAGTCATTTTTAATTAAATTCTCTGAGAATTTCACGATTACAATGTACTCTGGCCTAAACTCACTAACATTGAGGTATTTTGGCATCCCCACTTCCATTGTGGGGTGCAGGTGTAGCCAAGGTCGGTCGAGTCAGAAGTGGATATTTTGAGAAAATTCTTCCAAAAATTTTCAAAATATGAAAAATGAACAGAGTAAATGTAACAAGGAGAATCAGGTGAAGCTGCAAATCGCTAGCGCTAATCTGTCTATTGCATAATATTAGGGGCATTTTTGTATCCTACCAAAATTATTTCTAGCTGCTGGTAGGTACAAGAAAAGCTTTTATAATTTTTTAAAATTTAGCTAGTATGTTGGTTATACTGTACATATGTATTTGAATACAAGAAACTGAATATAAATAAGTGACAGTTTCTAAAATATTTATTGAATTACATTACATTTGCATCTAATAGAGAGAAATATTTTATTTACAAAACAATAGTTTTATAATTATGTATTTCTGTTCTGGTTAATATAATTTCAAGCTAATTTCTTTTTTTGTCACCAATGTGTCTATTATATTTATACAAATTTTCAATAATGTGAGCTTAGTAGGAATGTATCTTAATAGGGGAGTTCACAATCACAAAATGAACAACTACATTCGATTAAGTATTAAATGTTATGTAATATCAAAAAAATTAGCAGCCAATGGGGTATTTCAGGGTGTTTTTGGTGGGTGTAAATTTGATGAAAATCAACAAAAAATGTCATTTTATAGCTAGACTAAGTGAACAAGTGGAACAATAGGTATATATTTTAAAGCTAATCGAAAGTCGAATCAAGTCATATACTAATTATTCTTCTGCGGTAAATGGCCAGCGCCGACCAGATCCCGACGATAATGGTCAAACCCGTATCATATATTAATGAATTGCTATTTGTAAGAAGTTTACAAATATCTATCTATTGTTCAATTTAATCACTTGGTCTAGCTACAAAAATGCCCTTAATATTATGCAATAGACAGATTAGCGCTAGCGATTTGCAGCTTCACCCGATTCTCCTTGTAAGGTGAAAATATGAATTTTTTGTCTGCGGCGCAAAAAGACAGGAGGGATATTTTGCAAATTCTCAAACTCAGAGTAGGTATTTAGGCTATTTCCCCTGGGCTTTCAGGGGGAATTTAGGCTATTCCCTCTTGGCTATCCCTGGTGTGTTGTCTTTTACACAAGTTGTACTGTTGACACTATTTAGATATAAGGCATAGTTAAATAGTTCCTACAGTATTATACTATAATAGTACTTGAGATATTGGATCGGAATAATCAGTAAATTAAAACGTTAATTAAAATGAATACACAATGATTCTTAAAGTAGAGCAAATCACATGACATATGACAAAATGAACGCAACTTTTTAAATATGTAAATTATAAAATAATAGTAAAAAGTTCGCATTCATGTTGTGGTAATCTGCTCTAGGTTAAGATTCACGCTCTAGAATTAGAAGAAACAATTTAAAATATAGAAAAGTTAAATTAAATCAATTCCTAACAAATGGTTTATTCGAATCGGAATACAATTAAAAACTTACGCAACCAAAGTTCAAATAGAGTCACTCCCAATATGTTTGGCCTAATGGATTCTGATAAATTCTAGCATAAAATCTTTTGTATTACTTCAGTCAAATACTTTCCTTACAATGGCTGGAAATATATTTTGCTAAATATTGTAGAATACAATTACATAAATGTATGCAAGCATTTGGGTCGTACTGAACGGGCAGCTTAGGATGTATGGCTGTTATTTGAGTTCTGGTCAATATCTTTTATTGCAATTTTTTCATTTTGTCAAGCTATGTCCTTAATATTTGATGAATTTTTCAGTTTTGTGAGCTTGGTAGGAACTCCAGGAAAAATATTGACTAAAAACTAAATGGCAGCCATGCTGCCTATGCTGCTTAAACTGCCCGTTCAGTGAGACCCAATTGCTTGCAAAAAATTTATGTAATTGTGTTCTACAATATTTAGCAAAATATATTTGCAGATAGAATGCGAAACGGGAATCCCTAATCCTTCAAATTTCCCGTCCCTTCCCAATCACTTAAGGAAATGGGAATAACTATTGAGTCACAGGAATGGGAAGGGATTGAGTTTTAGCAAGGCGAATCCCGGTTTCAGGCATTCATTCTTTTATATTCATTAATCAATTACATTTACATTAATAATAAACTGTTATTCAATGCTTTAAATATTAAAAAAATGAAATAAGATATATAAAACGTAAAATAAATGAATTTATTAGATCAAACCTTGATTTATATAACTTGTAAAGACAATAATTTAATTGAAGTATCATTAATAACTTTGAAATAAATATCATGTATTTCAATCTTTTCAATCTAAGGGAAATTGGACGGGAATATATGGAAGTAATAAGTTTTCTCATTAGGACGGGAGGGGAAAATTTTTTAATGCAATTTCTCGCACTCTATTTCCAGTCACTGTAAGAAAAGTATTATCATTTATCAGAAGGTTCTCTGTTCAACGAAAATTACTTCAACGAAAATGATTTTAATGAATGATAGTCCCTGAAAAGTTGAGTGCTCAAAAAACCCTTTTAGAGCGGCAAGTAAGGGTGGGCAAAGACTTCAAAGTTAAGAGGTATATGGTACTGATAAGAACCTCAAAATCACAGGGTGGTATATGTGTGATAATCCAAAAACTGCGCCCATTATGATTAAGTATTTTGCCAAAATAGTGAGGTCCTCTTTTTTCATCAAAGGGTATTTTGGTCATTTTCATAGAAAGGAGGTATTTTAGCTATACTCTCCATTACACATCCCTATCAAAAAAGGCTACCTGTATGCATTTTTGGTCTTTCAAACTTATCAGGGACTATTTCTTTATTAAAATATTTTCGTTGAAGTGATTTTTGTTGAAATAAGTTTGGTTGAAATCATTTTCGTTGAACAGATAGTAACCCCCATTTATCAAATATGCATAATCTTATCCGTTTAATATACAAAACAATCAAGTTCAACACAATCTCATGATTATTATAAAAACATTTTCTAATATTCATGACTTGCATTAATTACTGATAAGGAGATAATCTACAAGGGGAGAGGAGTTTAGCATAAAATACTCTTTGTGGATTTGGTCGGATACCTCTATAGGCTCTCCGCAAAACTATGGGTGCCGGTTTAGTCACCCCCAAAATAATGTGGTTCACTAAATATCTTTTTGTGCAGCATTATATTGTGCAATATTATGCATGTGTAATTGTGTACACATCTGTACACTCTATTTTTGGGAAAGGACATATTAAATGCCATGTTAGGGTGTAAAGTGGTCACCTGGTGGGTTAGTAAAAAACACAAATTGAAAGGCAAATTTATTTTGTCTCTTTCCAGTGACCAAAGCATTTAATATGTCCTTTCCCAAAAAAACACTGCTTATTAATAAAAAGTTATTATATCTATCGTTGCCAACCGTGGTATAAATCTGTCTGATTTCTCTCAATCTATTAAAGTTTTGATATTTTTGTAAATAAACTAATTGCTGAATCAAAGTTTTTAAAAAATTTTAGATTATTTTTAAATAAATTTTTATCTTTCTTTGAAGAAAGTATATAAAAAAAACTTTTCAATTCAAAGCACTGAATATAAAGTGTTTGCTAATCTTTAATTAAATTATGTAAGCCTTGTATTTAATATAATTCCTGAGCGGCCTATGGGGGTACGGCCAAAATCACAGGGGGCATCCTAATGAAAATAAAATTATTTTTAAAAATTTAACACTTTTTAAAACAGTTTTATAATAATGTTAAAAATGTGATTTAACAAATATTTCTAAGCAAACACCTAATAGCAGGGATGTGGAGACTTGAAAATGTCAGGGGAGTATGTTTTTCCTGGAGAGCCTAGCAAGCATACTTTTCAAGCAATTGATTCGATATTAAATTTAAGTAATTACTTTGCTTATATAGTATCTAATATACAGTTAACTTCATTTAATAGCTATTTTTCAAATAATTATATTTTGGTTCCCTCTGGCCATTAGCCGCTAAATATTTTTTTGGTATAATAATAAAATGAACTTAACGTTATGCAATATACGTTATTGAGCTAACGCGTTGGGGGATTATCGACTTGTCCTTGTTAATGTAAAGCTTGTGTTAATGTCAAAGCTTGTGTTTGAAGAACTAAATAAAATACTTTAATGGAGAACCAAAAACTTTATCCGCTTAACATAACCTGTAGTACCCGTCGGGGACTACACTATAAAATAGAATGATTTTTACACAAATAAATTGTTATAAAATATAACTTCCATAGTTTATCTAAAACTTACAGTTTTTGATAGTCAGTTCGTTTTACTATACAATTATTATATTAATTCACACGATATATAAATAAATTTTAATTAATACAGTGTTTAAAATTTTAAATATCATTTATTAAGGTATTTAAGTCATTCACACTTACAATTGAATATACAATTATTCGATTTAGGGTTAGTTGTTTTGTGCACATTGTTATAAATTAGCAAAATAAAATTCTTATATTGAATCAGAACTGTTTTTGATCTGGACAATTTTTCTGTCTTTAGTTCAGATCAACAACAGTTATGATTCAAAGTATTTCACCTTGCTAACTTAAAACAATTGTTTGTCCGAAAATCTTCCAATATATCAACTTATTCATTTTAAAATAATAGAATTTAGTCGATTAAATCAATATTTACATTATAATAAAATGTTTCCTTGAAGATATTTAAGTATATGTTTGAAATTCAAGATCAAGAATTAGTTAAAGTTGGATTAATATTCTGTAGATGCCCAATGGGGAAGGAGTAATGACAAAATACCCCCTTGTTCTGAAATATGACCAAAAGAAGGATTCTTCGAATTTGATCAATCTTATTTTAAAAAGGGCATAAAATGAGGGGCCAAAACAATATTCTATTTGGAACCATATTTTTATCTCTTATGGTTTTAGAGTTATTAATTTTTGAAAATTTGATTTAAAGGTAAATTTAGCCAAAAGTGGCATTTTTAAAAATTAATTTAACCCCCAATTAAAAAATTCTGAAAATTATATTGCAGTCTACATGTTTTTGGTAAGGTTGTATTTAAGTTGGGTTTGGGTTTGGCGCCAGGAAATTTTTTTGGTAAAATTATAAATTCATATACCGTACTCCGATGTCAGATCTCGTATATACTCTATGATTTCTTTTCTAATATGATAATACGAGATAAAATTAAGTAACAAATTAAAGCAATTGAGACATTAATTCTGACTTATTGGCACATGCTGAAACAAGTGGTGATATTTTCAAACTCGAATATTAAATAGTTTTCGAGATAAAGTGAAAATAAGAAAGCAATTTAATATTCGAGTTTGAAAATATCACCACTAGTATCAGCATGTCAACTTAATTACTATTTTTAATTCATAAATGGTTAGTGCGATAGACACTATTTTGTTGAACTATAGAAACTCATTCATACTTTTAAACATAGTTTTATTTATATTTTTCACACTTTTACTTTGGGTTCCGTGACTGCTATCAAATTCATTATTAAATCACATTTTCATACACTACTGTCCAAAGAGCCACAACAATAGATTGAGACTCGACTTTAGAATTTTATTGTTCTGAAGATATTTTAGCAAATATTTAAAATGCAGCAATTTCTACATTTATAATAATTGAAGTCAAGCTAAATTGAATTCATATTTTTAAGCATATATTTTATATTATTTTCAAACTATGAAAAACATTACGTTTTCGCTCCAAGTTTTTTAAATACAAATGATATTGAAATATAGAAAAATTTAATTAATTATTGTTACAATTTTTTTGGAAATTATGCATAAAATTATTTCAGAAAAGCAGGAATGTGAAAGAGAGTGCAGCACCTTTTTGCCGATTACCCCTATAGCAGGGGTAGCAAAGGGGTATAGCATAAATACCCCTCTAAGCCTGAGATTTTGCAAAATACCCCCCCTCCTCTCCTGACTTTTGCGCCATATTTGCAGACTCAATGATTAATGTTTAGATTAATGCAATCAATAGTATTTACAGAAAATAAAATTTAATTTTTTCAAAAATAATGCTAAAATAGTTAAATATTTTTGAATCATTTAGTGAACATTTGAAAAGATTTTTGATAAACAAATTATATACTGGCATGCAATAAGAATTTATTTTTAAATAGTTTAATTGACAAACATCTTACTAATAAAATTTTAATGTTCATTTTTCAAATGTATTTTCAAATTTCTTCTTTGGCGAAAATTTAAATTACACGCATTGCACGTAAATCTTCTTACATTCAAATGCACACAATTCTTGTGATCCAAAAGATGTGAAAATTGTCTAAAACTCATTTCACAGTCATTGAAATCACAGACAAATGGTTTTTCTCCCGAATGTATGCGTTTGTGATCTAATAAACTGTCTTTTCTATTGAATCTTTGATTGCAGTCTTCATAATCGCATTTGAATTTTCTTTCATTCAAATGAACACATCTTTTGTGCCGAATTAAAGTTCCCTTTTGTCGAAATGCTTTATTACATTCATTCCAATTGCAAATAAATGGCTTATAATTTAAATGAATTAATTGATGTGATTTTAAACCTTTTTCTTTTGTAAACCATTTATTACATGAATTAAAATTGCATTTAAAAGTTAGTTTTTGATTCAAATGAGTTAATTGATGTGCATTAAGTCGAAAGGGAGAATAGGTTGTATAATCACATTTAGGCCAAACACATTTTAAGGATTTTTTGTTAAACATTGTATGAGATTTAGTTTTATGAGAGTTTAAAGCACTGATTGAACGAAACACTTGATTGCAGTCATTATAACTACATTTATATATAGGATTATTCTGTTTCGTATGCATTGTTTGTTGAATTTTCAATGAATGAGCATGGTATGTTTTGTATTGGCAATTAGGCCAAACACATTTCAAATGTTGATTTCTCCAATGAGTTTTCTTATGATAATGTAATGAATTTCTGGAGTTAAAACCCTGATTGCATACATTGCACGTATAAATTAAGTCATTCTCTTTCATGTGATTTAATTTATGTGCTTTTTATGAGTTCGTGTGAACAGTTGTGAATTCACATTTGGGCCAAAAGCACTTTAATAGCCATTTATTATCTGAATGATTATGTCTTATGTGTCGTCTCAAACCATGACTAGATTTATATACATTATTGCAGTCATTGTATTGACATTTGAATTGATTTTGACTGAAATGTCCGACACTTTCTTCACTCATATCTATCCAAACATTTTCAACATTTAATTTACATATTTTTATATCAATATTAGAATTCAAATCCAAATAATCATTATTTTCGCATTCAATCACTTCTTCAGACAAAACATTTAATTTTCCAAAACCTTTACACAATTGTTTCAATACATTTAATTTAATTACTTTATTCGTCAAATCACTAATTGTTTCACGTATTGAACACATATTACTTATAAATATAATAAAATTTTCACTTTTTTTTGTTAATATTTCAGATCTAAGTCTATTACACCGAAAATGCAAAGGAAAACTGACAAATAATCTTTAGTCAAACTTTTTTTGCCGACACTATTCCAACGGTCATTAACGGTCATAAAATGACATGTGCTCTTTCTAAATACAATCCTTTTTATGAGACTAACAATTGTCTTAACCTTCGATAAAGTTTTAGAAAACAATAATAAAACTTGTTTTACAAAAGACCGGTGAAAATGTATGTCGTTATCAATTCTAAGAAATACTAGGATATAAAGTTTTGGAAATTAGTTTTTGCAGGACGTTGCCACTATTTAGGCTATCCTTATACAGTCCATTAATGTTCAAAATTCATCAACCTATATTTATAAAATAATAAAAAAAAGTTTCAACATTTTATGTAAGTTTAAATCAATAAAATCAACATTTATTTTGAACAATATATGTATGGCTTAAATAGTGGCAAACGTAAAGCAACAACTAAATTTAATTTACAAAACTTTATTTCATAAATGATAGGATAAATATAAGTTAATATAGAATTTAACATTAATTCGCAGACATGAAGAGTGATGTTTACTTCACTCAATACACAAATCATTTGGAATTGAAAAATAAATTCCACATTAAGACTCAAATATAATTTATCTGCATTCTCCGCCTATTATTTTTAGTATGTTCTCGCTTGACCCCCCTCCCTCCCCTAACACATGCGTATGTACTATTTGTACGACTCCTAAGCAGTTTTTAAGAAGTTTTATATTCTTTGAAGCGCTTTAGTTTACTCTACTCTGAAATACATTTGAAATTAACATTTCCCAAGAGAGCTACAGTAATGGTGTGTTCGGCAAAAAGAACCTCGTGATTTGGGCATTTCTTATACTGCCTAACTTGTAAATTACACTGGAATCACTAGTAATATCACAGAATATTAAATATATTATTTATAACCAGGGATACCAGACTGGTCGAGTCGTGAGGTATACAAAGAGGGGTATTTTGAGATTTTTTTCCAAAATTTGGGTTGGATATGTTTTGCAAAATCTGGGACTCAGTGGGGTTATTTAGATTATACCTCTTCTTGGCTACCCGTGTTTATAGCCCTTTTTAGTTCACAATTTTTATCTTAAATTACAGTTAGAAAATAACAAAACAAATGAAAATACTGATCAAATATCAATTTAATGAACAATAACAGGAATAATACAATGTAAGTTATGAACACATGTCTATATCAAAACATCAATAAATTATTATCTCTTTAATCAAAGAGAATTGATAAATGCAAAAAAGCGCTCGCTATATATGGGGTGCGCGTTATCTACAAAACCTATTTTTTATTTAGAAAAATCAAATTTTTCAGTTATGCGCGTTATAAATGGGATTTTAGGGTATAATGACCGCTTAGTGTATTATAACCTTCAAAATTTTAATTTTTCATAAAACTTCCAGGGAAACAAATATTTTTTCAAATAAACAAATTCCACCTAAATTTTCATACACAACATTATATACACTATCGTTTTTTTAAAAGTTAACACCTAATGCCAGTTTAATATCTATCCAGATTTGCTATACATCTATTGA
>JAQFXN010002470.1:0-12626 GCA_034693365.1 Liacarus xylariae
CGTTATTTTTCGTGAATAAACTCTTGTTTTATTTAATTCATTGATTAGGAGCGGACCCCCTGTCCACTCTTCCTACTACTCGACCACACTATCATATTTTCATTGCTCAATCTATGCCTCAAAATTTTCCCACTAAACTATCAAGCGGTATATATTATTTATAACGCTATATTGTCGATCAAATTTATATGAAAGGAGCTCTATTAGCATTTGTTTGTTTAAATAGAGGGAACGTTTCATTAAAATAAAAACAATTTTTATTTATTGATTTTATTTATTAGTTTACAAATTAACATTAATTCGTGAGAAACCCCTATTTGTATGTGCGCACAACAAACAATCTTAAAAGCAAAAACACTCGGCATATAACGCATCTTACGTTGATTTCATCTCATAGTTTCTCTGTTTAAAAAGAACACATTTGCTTATTGCTATTTATTCGAAAACGGAGAGCATATATTCGGTTTTAACCCTTACCGGGGTGTGAGAGATATCTCATATTTTAGTTGATATGAACTTCACTTATACCAAATCATATTAATGGAATATCAAATTTTTTATCCTTAATCCCTTTGTATGTTCTCCTACAAATCTGAGTAAGCCAAGCTTGACGATCTCCAGGTTATGTGAAACCTTCATAAAGGTTTTATTCTCTGTCCATAGTCTTACATTTGCAATGAAATATGAAGATTGTAATACAATCTAATAAATACTAATTTGAAGGTTAATTTTCTAAGATTTAATTGCTAATTATTTGATATATTGATTAATAAAAATATTTCATAATTTTTTTCGTATAATGCACACCCTTAAATTTTTATCAAAAATAACTTTTTTCTTCAGATAACGCGTGCATTATAAGGCGGAAAGCAGGGTAATCAATAATTAAAATGAAGCTAATTTTTTACTATGTTGATTAGCAGTGGACCTATCTTCATGTGTATAACAGGTGATGAAATGTTTTTATGCACAGGGTACAAAATTTTGTATAATAATCGTACCAATGTTATTCTTCTCATTTTAGTGACGGATTCTAGTGTTGAAAATATCAACTGTTTTGGAAAATAATTGCTTTCAATCCTATATTAAAAGCAAGTTTGTTTCAATGATTTTATTAAATAATAAATCTTTAATTAATTATATTAACCAATTAAATCATAAGAAAGCAATATTACATTTCGAATAATAAAAAATGAAAATTATCTGTTAATATAAATTATGTTCAATTTCTTTCATTTTCCCAATCTATGTATTCGATATTTTATATCACTAGTGCTGTAGACATTAAAATTTTGCCATTCACACAAACAGGCGAACATGTGATGAGATACTATTGCATTTTAAATAAACTCCTGTAGATAGGAATCCACTGTTGATTAGTAATTATTTGACCATTTAAAGTAGCTCAAAATGATATACATTGGGGCAAATAAGTTAAGGAACGGGGGTTTTTTGGCCACAATTATTTTATTAATCATTTGTAAAAGTATATATTCAATTTGTTTTTAGAAAATATATCAAAAAACGTTATTATGAAAAAAATATTTAAAAGACGTTAAAATTAATCCAGTTAATTTTAAAAATGTAATTTTACAGCGAAAATAAGTTAAGGAACAGATTATCATAATTAAGATTAATTTAATTTAATAACTATTTGTCTTGCCAATTTCAACTAAAACTTCGACCATTCTATTTGTTATTGAATAAATTAAAGTTTTAAGACTGGTGATTGAATGCAGGGTTGTCCAAGGTCCAAATCGGCAGGGGGGTTGGTCTAGCTTTCGGCTAGCCGTAGATATTGCCAAATATTCAATATAATAAGTTTAAATTTTTAACCTCATTTGAAACTGAGTCATTTCAATTGATTATTTCTATTATTTTGAGATAAAATTCTCGATTGACACTTCTCGTTTCAAAAATAAATATTTCAATAAATTATAAGAAATGAATTAACGTAATACCATAGACACTATGGCATAGAATCTTTGGACAGTAGCAAGTCAAGAGCCCCCAATGTTTTACTCCATAACACCAAGGGTTGGCAAAGAAAAAATTTCTGGAAGTATTGATTTTTGGCAAAGCCAGGGAGAATTCCGGTATTCCGGGCTGTGACGTCAAAAATTTATCTAAATTTTGGACATGTGGGATATCCAGGGGAGAGTATTTTGCATTCGACAATTTCTTGCAGAATTTTAGTAAAAATGCCGTAATTTAACAGAATTTCGACTAATTCTGTGAGATTTAACAGAATTTAACCGAATTTGGCAAAATTCTGCTATTTTTCTAAACATTTAGACAGAATTTCACAGAATATTCCAAAAACGTCGCCTTTTCTCAAAAGTTTTTTTGGGTAGAAGCGACCTAGTGGATATCCTGGGCTGTACCCCCTTTGTCTATCTCTGCATAACAGATAATAAATTACAACAACAGAATAGTTTGTCAATTTAGTCACGACACTCAAGGGGCAAAACATTGAGGGCACTGGACTTCACTGTCCAAGTTACTGTTACAGTGATTACAGTAATCATGTGCAGTAAGATATTCTTACAATTCTTTATCATGTATAAATATTAAACAATTTCACACAATTGTCAAAACCTGAATTTAATGAGATTAAAATCTTTATTGTTATTATATTGAAAATTGATCAATTCATAAAATATTTAGGAATTACAGAAATATTTAATTTAAGTCAAAAATAAATTGTATTTTTTGTTTATTAGTTATAAAGAATTTTAGAATCTATAGCTTTGAAAACATTAAGTATTAAATGAATTCATTGTAATAGAAATTAATAGATTTTAAGTATAATAACAATAATTATTCAAATAATGGTAAAACTTGTGATAAATATGAAATGCATTAAAAAATTGCACATAAGTTATTAAAAAATATAAAATGATTGGAATATTGATATTTCAATAATAACTTAAACCAAATCTCAACTCTCGATACTATCGTAATGTTGTTTATCGAGAGAATCATTGCTCGAACTGTGCAATAGATCCGAGTATTCGTCAAACTGTCTTTGCTTTCTTCTCACATTCCAATGAAGACATTCAGCTAAGGAATCGAACCAATCACTGATCTGGTCCTCAGCACATATCGATGGGACGGGAAATATAGATGTTGTCACTCGAAGACTGTTTTCAAAATTTTAACGAGAATTTCAAAAAATTCAAATTTAATATTAAAATATTTTAATTTAATAATTTTAATTAAGCAATATTTAATTTCAATATATTTGAGCACTAGTCAGATAATACCTGTCCCCGAGTTGTATTTCCTGCCTGTTCCTGCCATCGAATGACACCCAGGCTGAATTGCGGGAATCGGGCGAAACACATATCTTCAACTCAACGCCGGCCGGAACTACGATTGGACGGAATGACAGTGAGTGCGGACAGATTGGAGTGACCATAATTGCCGGTACACTCGGATGAATCATCGAGGCTCCGGCGGCCACAGCATAAGCAGTGCTGCCGGTGGGGGTGGAGACAATAAGTCCGTCCCCCTGTACTGTTGTTATGTGTTTGCCATCGATGTATAGATCAATGTTGGACAGGTAGGGCGAAGGCCCTCGATCTACGACCACTTCATTCAAAACCAAATGACAAGAGTTTGGTTTCGATAGCTTTTCAATTGTAGTTATGGTTTCATTCTTCCGAACGATTAAACATCGGAGTCGACTTCGCAGAGTAAGTGCTGCGTGACCTACAGGTCAGGTCAGGTCAGGTATATTCGAAGGGAATATTATTTTGAAATTTTTAATACCTTCCAAAACATTTGCCACCTGTTCCTGAAAGTTGTCGAATTCGAAAGGAGTGAGAAACCCAAGCGAACCCATATGGAAGGCCATGACTGGGGGAACGCTTTGCTGTCATTTGACAATTGAAGAAAATATTTTATAGTAATTTTGAAAATGTATTTAATAGTAAACATTGAATTTACTTATATTTATATTAAATTAACTTTAAAACTTTTACACAGAGAGGGATCAGATTTCACTCCTTCACATCCACTCAATGTTCGTCTGTAAAGCTGTGTTACATAACACTGATTTCTGAAGAAGAGGACAGTCCAGTCCAGTTCGCTAAACGTTCAAAAAAATACTACCAGTTGTGTAGTCAAGGATTTTTGATGAAAAAGCAATTATTCAATAATCGTTGATAAATATTGTCTTCACATGAAATCATTTTTTTTAATGCAATAGTATTTTATTTATTAATTGAATTTTTGATTTCCTGAGAATTTATTTAATATACGGAAAATTCAATTGAAAAATCCAAAGGAAATCAATTGTTTAATTGCTGACAAATTTTTAACAAAACTTTTACTCTTTCACAAAATACCAGCAAATACTAAATTTTTAAACTTTTTTGTTAGAAGTTAATTAACGAATACAAATAATGATCGGAAACAGTTTCTGCATTGTCTTTAAAATAATTCTCGAATTTTCTGTATAATTATAATTTAAAATTAAATTTTATGATCACTTAAACACCTATTCCTCTCATTTCTAAAAATGTAACTTTCATTTTAACAAATATATTTGCAAAAGTAATCTATCAAAAGCACAGGTATTATACCATTATTACACAACAGTATCGATGAATTGCTTATAAAATAGAATTCACCTGAAATAGTGAAGAGGCGTACAGAAGAGTGCCGTCACCGCCGAGACATATAATAAAGTCAACTTTATCTGTCAGGTCATCCATTCCCTCTTTGAATGTGCAGAGTTTGTCTTTGAACGGCACAAACAATTGATTATTCTTGAGCTGTGGGTCTTCCATAACAGCCGACTCCACATAAACCGACATCTTTTTCTCCTATTATTCAGATATATATATAAATTAATTTTTAAAAACGGCTAAAAATTAAATAAGAGATTATGTAATCATTGAGAAAATGCAAAAATACCCAAATAAGCCAACGAACCAAATCAATGAATGGCTGAATGACAATAGAGTCGTGAATTTTCTTGATTACCAGAACACTCAGCGGAGGCTTATTCCACGTCAACCTCTGACTCGCGGGATCTTGAATTGTCCTAAAGATAATTACATTTAAAGCACAATTAAATGACACAATTTTATTAAAAACAAAGATTAAAACTCAGCTAAACTAATGAATTTGTTAATTAGCACAAACTTGTATGGAATAATTTTTATTGACCTGGAACATTTTCACTCACATAATTAATATGATCACACAATTTCTAAACAATTAATTATTTATATTAAGATTACTTTTTAAAAGCTTAAGTAAAGGAAAACTTGGAGTAAATGGTAAAGAAAGTCTTGATATAAGATTAGATAATTTAAGAAATTAATAGACATTTAGTTGAGATTTTGTGAATTTTTTTTTAAAAATCAGAGCAAAAGTTGTTAGATTACAAATAATTTTATTTACTTACAGAAGAATTTTTTCTTGCAATTTTGTAAATTTCATGTTTAATGATTGACAAATATTTTTGTTTCAAACACATAAATATTTAAAATAAATTCCAAAAAATGAGATAAAATACTTATTTATGTCCAAAATATTATTTATTGAAGAATTAAGAAAATACTCGATGATATTTATAAGACCGGCATTTGTAGGAATGTCTTATCAAAAGTTTTTTTAGAATTGAAAATTATATGCAAAATATGAAAAGGGAGTGTTTGTCATAATCATAATTAATTGAGACAGTAAAGCATCGTTCCAACGCTGATAACCCGCCTATCGGCCCATTTCATCATTCAACATCGAAGGCTATCGCTATTTACATTTTTTTAATACATATGATCTCTAATTGTTATTAAATGCTAATTACTTAAAGGCCACTCATTGACGAGTTGTTCACTCGTTTAGGATTAAGATATTAGAAAAATTACTGACGATAACAATGTTTTAGCGGACGTCACGATCTGAACCCAAAAAGTGAGCGCAAATCTAAATTGAACTCATTTGCATCAATCAGTTTAGTAGTTATGACGGCTATGGGATTGAAATCGCTTTTATAGTAATTATAATCTATAGTTAACTAAAGAATAGCAATAGTTTAGAAAAAAGAAAACAACAAGTGCGATTTCATTGTTTTTTTAATAAGCAAGAATTAAGTAAAAGCTTAATATATTCCGGGAAATTCTGTTTATTTTGTTCATTCATTTTCTCTATAATTATGGAGAAATTTATTACTACTTTAAAGAGGTTTATAGATTTATAACAAGTTCTTGCTTTTGATTTAAAGAAAATATCAAAACAAAAAAATGATATCAAACAATAATTTAATTAATACATGATTTTACTAAAAACGATCTCTTTTTTAATTATTCGAGACATTAAAGCAAATAATTTTATGTAATGTACGTAAATATACGATAATAATTAAAGCATTTCTTTTTTGATATTAATATTTTTGGTATAATTCTAATTAAAAACTTTTTTAACTCATGTCTAGAAAACTTGGTTTTAAAATAAAGAAAATAATTTATGATTTTGTTTGAAATTCAAGTTTGAAAACACACTAAAATCATAGTAGAAGTTCGCGGAATTGATCTAAAATTGTTACATAAATAATATGTTGACAAACAAATTCAAGACCAATGGAATGCTAAACACAGACTGTTTACCAGTTTTGATGGAGAATTCATTGAATGGAGAGAGAGTGGAGAGAGGGGTCAAGTATGCAGTAGAGATAGAGATAGGAATATTATAAGTATAATAGGAAAAGCTGACAAACAAACAGTTCGGTGACATTGCATTGTACGGCATAGTGTCCTCCCTCTGTATGCCTCTGTTTGGCGACTCCAACACATTTGTAAGTCAAGGTAATGCGGTCAGTGGGTGAATGGCAACTGCACTACCGCTCCATTCATTGCCACTCATTCACTACTGTTTAGCTCTGAATTGCTTTTGATCATCAATTCATTGCAATTATTATTGATATAAATATGTGACTGTCATTAAGCACATCACCGGAAAAGGAAGTGAAAGAAAAGTTCTAATAAAATATTTGTAAAAATTTATTGCTTTGATTGAGTGCTAATATAATTCAATTCATGAGTTTATTTGTAATTGTATTTCTCGTAAAAGTTGTAATTTTTATTTTTTGATTCAGAATAAAATTTGATTTAATGAGAAAAATAATTTTAATATTGATTTTTATCAAATGTCTCAGGAAATGAAATGTAGATCGAATGGACTTACATAACCATGGTTGAGTTCTTCATAATACGACCACACGGCCCAAACTGGTATATGGGACTGGGTGCATTAAGACTTCGAGTTCGTCTGCACGGAATAAATAAATTTTAAAAATATTAGTTTGAAATTTGTCGAAATTTTTAAAAAATGCAATAAAATTTCCATAATTTTATTGTTTCGATATTATATAATAATAATCTAAAATAAACTTATATTTAGTAATAATTTTAAGTGAAAAATATTTTCTAAAATTTAAATATTAATTTCTAAATTAAATACATATAAACATACTTTTATTATATAATTTGTTTTTCATACATCATTTTGAAGGAAAGTAGTTTCAGTTATTCTTTGTTAGAAATAATAGACAAAATTTTTTGTTGTATTCAAAACAATAACTTTAAATCGATTTCCATGTCTTTGAATTTTATAATAAATAGTATTATAAAAGTAAAAGTAAAAAATTAAACGTCAATTAAAAAATCGGTGGATTTGATTTAGCCATTCGAAGACAGATTTCATGTACTTTAAAAAAATTAGTAGATTGTTTCTAATTGGTCAGGTTGCCTTTTGCGCAATAATACTCGTTCAGATTTTTATACAACATTACACATATAATAATATAAAGTTTTATAACTCATTTAAAGAACACTTTATTCTCGTTTCAATAAGTGTTAATCAGAGACTAAATATTTAGGGGAAAAGTATGGGAAAAACATTTGAACTATTTTACAATTTTGAAAAGTTGTATTATATATTCTATTATATAATATCTGTTAGAGGTCCAAAACGGGCCGAGGTTGATGGCCCGGCCCGGTCCGAAAATATTACTAAGGTGATTCGGCCCGAACTCTAAAATTATTTGGCCTGGTCCAATCCGAAATTTTAGACCAAAATTAACATAAATAAAAAATTTTCATTTAAATACAAAATTACATCAAATCAAAATTAGATCTAATTCTATTTTAATTCAATTTAAAAAAAAGTTTTCTGTTAAATGAAATGCTATAAAACGATTCTCATTTGCGGGCTTAGAGTGAGACGCGATTCTCATTTGGGGTCTAAAGCAGAGACACGAATCTCATTTGCTATAAGCGTTAAATGAATTGATTTTTGCTGTAATATATAAAGATTTTCATTTTAGAGCATTTATTTTTAATTCTCGATTCGTTAAATTCCCTGAATTCTTGTCTCTACTCATAGTAATAGTGGTTTTATTCTATTGATTGATAGCAATGGATGAGGAAAAACACAAACACGTTATGGAAAGTGTAGACTTGAATTACATTTATATTTTTGCTAACAAATTACAAGAGAAGAGCCACGACTTAATTACATTGTCCTTCGGCATAGAAACCTATGTTTAGTTATAAAGCACTTGAAAATTGTTGGGTTCGAGCCTTTAAATTATTTGAATGACATTCTTTGAATAGCTTTTGGCTTTCAATTTCTTGTTATTCCAAACATTATATGAAAATATTATGAATTTATGATTTGTCATCTGAGATATTATCAAAAATTAAGCTATAATTAAAAAAAAAATCTTTTTAACAAATCTTAATAAAGTTGTCGATAACTAATGCGAAACATTTAGATTCAAGATTTTCCTGAACTCATCATTCAATACAAGTTCAGACCAGTCTTTGCTTCAAAAACTTATCGCAACACAAGGTTAAGACAAAGTTAATTAAATAGTAATGGAAATGAAGGACATTATATCAGATATTTTGCATTAATTTTACAATTGATTATCAAATTTGATATTAAAAAACGAGAGAACTTACGATCGGTTTAGCAGAAACGACATCTTCAAAGACAATTGAAAATTTCAAAATAAATACAGAATATAATCCAGAATTTTTATATTTTGAATGCACTCAAGAATCTCATGCAATGAATAATATTGAGAATAACTATTGTATTGTATTCTATCATCTAATATAAACATTAGTCATGAAATATCGATTTTTACATTACATTTACTTTTTGTAATCAATAGTTTTATTTTCATTAATTTTATATAAAAGTATAATAATTTTCGTCTCTTCACTAAAATATTTCAACAAATGATCTATAAGTGGATTCGTATTTATTATATATAAGAATCAAATCAATTGAATAAAACTGACATTTAGAACAATTAGAAAATACGATAAGAATATGATTATTGTGCCAAGATAGATTATTAAAAGACGTGCCGATAAGCTAATTGTGATTAAATAATTTCATGCCAATAGCAGTGCACAGAACTTATGTTCCACTAAAGTATATTTAAGTACATTTCATGAATTAAATTATAATTTGAATTTTAAACAAAACCTGATTATGCAAGCCATGTGATTAAAATAGTATTCATATAACATAAACTTATTCACAAGTTTACCTGTCTTTCACGACTTTTTCACTTAGCTAAGGTGATGCCGAGCAACATTTTCAATTGCCGAACGCTAGCGTTTCGATATTCATATACAGAATATCTTTATTCAGCGGCTATTTGTTCTGCTCTAACATGTAGTTAGAAATTGAATGAACAGTTTTTTTTAAACTGAATCAACCAAATGTAGATTTGAAGCACAAATATCGAATTTCACAAGTTAAAAATGTTTATTGGTGTAGGGGATACTCTAATATATAACACATTTTCTAAGAATTTGACACAACTCACAAACAATTTGGCAGTTTGGTGATGACCAAGTAGAATATAGACTAATTTCCCCTGATTCGAATTATTTTTAAAATAATAATTCCAGATTTTATTCTATGAAAATTTTATCTGGTTATATTGTTATGCTATAATGCTATATCCTAAGTTATTAAAATCCTCCTCTCTCCTACTGAATTTATAGTTAGCCAAACCTACGAGTAGATTAAAAAGTTTACAATTATGTCTAGACGTATACCATAATTGAATTTTAGTTCCAATAAATTTATTCTCAACACTTCATTTGGGGAACGATCACAATCACAATTTCATTCATATACAGAATGGAAACATTGATTCATTCAGTTCTGACCACTGAATTTTTATGATTTTATGATAGTTACAAATAATATATATTTTCGGGTGTGTTTGTCTGCCTGTATATAAATGGAATTTGAGCAAATTTGTGATGTTGCGGCCTTGATAATTTCCATTAAATATAAATCCTGCCAAGACATTTCTTCAAGTTTTGTGTCCGGACTTTCATTGCAGTAAAACTACTAAGCTGTTAATAATATTATTTAAATATAAAGCAAAGTTAACTTAACAAAATTAACAAATCTGCTTTAAAAATATCCACCAAAACACAAATGGCAGCGATATTGCCACAAACTTGCTTTTTGTCATTTCAGTGAAACCAGTCTTTCTCTTCCATTTTTGCAGAATAATATTAAACATAATAAATATTCCGCATTATTTTTCGCAGAAATTAAATTTTGCTATTTTATTACTATTAAATTGAAATGGTAATAATTTTGAGTGCGATTCACAATTGACCAATATTGTTTATTAGAGTGTGACTTTTTTAAATAGTGCATTTATATGGATTACTCACTAATACTGTATATTTAGGGAGCATTTTCAGAAAGTTGTATTTAAATGTAGTATTATTTTTCTTTAATTCAATGTTTGTGTAATTCATGTAATTTTTGATGTTTTGTGCCAGTTTATTATAATAAAGTTTATGAGTAATCAATTTTATGAATTTCATATTTCAAATTAAACTTCTCTTTAATTATAGTTTTAATTTGTAAATATGTAATGTTTGATAGTTATCTAAAAATTGTCTAATTTTCATCGATTTTAAAAATATATAATAAATATTTATTTTACGCTAAATTATATGAAAAGATATAAGTTATTTATAAACAGTAAAATCGGTTTAAATCAATTCTTATTCTTAAATATTTTCTACAGTCAGTGGAAATATTGACAATTAATTCATGCAATTAGAGAGAAGGCTTACTGATTTCACTTGGGATCTAAAGTAAAATTTAACCTTTTTAGTTCCAAAATGCCTTTTTCATTGAAATCTCTATATTAGAATTTAATGCATAAAATATGCATGTAACAATAATACACGCATAATTAAGTGATATCTGGAATACGGTTATAGAGAAGAACGCCCTTTAAGAATATTATTAATTAATCTATACTTTAAATCATTTAATCTTTAAAAACATTTTTATATAACTCCTGACGAAGGCTCCGATTAGGACCGAAAGTACTTGAGTTTTAACTTAATAAATTCTAATTTTTACAACCAATCACTAAGAATTATAGAGTTATTTAGCATTATTTTAATGTTCTTAAATTTTTATATAACTTTATTTGTGAATTAAGGAATTTTAATTAAGATATTCTGACTCTAGGATAGCCTGCATTGCGGGTCCACTGCAAACGCTTTTTATGGATAGTTTTTATGAGTTCTTATTCATGGAAAGGCTGTCATATAAAAAGGGGATTAAGAATAGAGAACAGGTACTGCCACTTCAGTATTGGCAGAGGAACTGATCGGTTCAGTGTTTTCTTGGACTCCAGAAATTATAGCCAAAGAATTATTTTGTATTTTTTTGAATTCGATTTAATATAAGTTTTTTTTAATTATTAAGTGTTTTATTTTAAAAGTTGTGTAAAGTTCTTGAATAGGGATTCAATAACTTTAATTGTATTGATTTTGTGTCTATTCTTGTGCTGTAGTATCGATTGAGGGCAGAATTGAACATGGCAATATAATAAATTGGATTTATTGCCAAAATATAAAAATTCAACGCACAAACAATACAAGCAATATATGCATTGGTGAATTTTCAAAGTAGACTCAACATAAAGCCTACGAGTAATTGACATAAACTATACAAGTATTTGAATGTTTCGTCAATTAAACATGCGTAGTTCCGAGTCTGATTTGAAAATTCACAAACACATTTATAGATTATTTTTGGTCATATTTAAAATTATCCTTGATTATATTTTTTAATAGAAATAATAATAACTTTTTGTTTCATTAGTCTTACACTTAAATGCTTTACAATATATTAAAATCACTGCAATATATTTACTTTTTGTTTATTTTATTTAAAACAATAATAACCAGAGTTGAGAAAAAAATTGCTTACAATAATTGTTAAAAAAGTGAGCGTTCCTCAAATTAGAGAATTAAGTTTGGAATAGAGTTAAAATGTTTTAATTCTGTAATAATTACTTATTAGTCGTTAATTAAGTTCGTGTTATAAAACAATTAAATATTGTTTAAATAAAAACCTTTAACTGCATTCTCAGGCTTTTTTCATTAAATTTACTTCGCGCTCACTTTTTAATTGTAAGCAATTTTTTCTCAACTTTATTAATAACTAGAGCGGCCGGAAAAAGGTGATTATAATATTGTATTCTTGGCTCGTTCAGTTTAGCAAGAATGAAAAGTGAACGAGAGCCTGAATTGTGAATTTAG
>JAQFXN010002471.1:0-12626 GCA_034693365.1 Liacarus xylariae
TATCTGATTTTTGATTCACAGATCGTTTGTTTTCGTCAGTAAGTTTGATATACAGTTACAATAATGAGAAGGGTTTTATGAGAACCCTTTATATAGTATACAATGATTATTAATGTATAATTAAAGAAATAAAATCCTCTCTTCGATTAATTGTAACAGTGTTTGTGTAGAAAACTGGTTTTATTAACGCATTGAAAGTTGTGGCTCTCAGAGTGGCTCTCGTTGATGTGACAGAATCTGAACCCAGTTTTAATATGAAAAATGTCTTTACCTTTCTTAAATTCATTAAATTGATGTAAGAAATTATAAATTCAGAATTTATATTTTTAAATTAATAACAATATTTAATAATTACATCAATTGGTGCAGAAAACAACACTAAAGTAGAAAATAGATTAAATTTCTAAATAAAAATTTTATAATAGACAAGTGGAAATTTACTATAATCCAATGTGTATTTTTAAAAAAAATAAAATAATTAAATTTGTCTTCGGATAAATATGCAAGAACTTTCGGTAATTCTAAAATGAATAAAATCCATTATCTTAATTAGCTTTATTAATAGTGATTCATTCGGATGTATTAAAGTGTTGATTAAAAATAATGAAATGATTATTTATTCCTATTCATACATGGCTTTAACAAATACGGTGTACTGTTTGCTCAATGTACAGTCTATAAAAGTAAACCGTTCTTGAACATTACTATAAAGATTTTGCTAATCCGCTTATCAATTAGTGAAATGTTTATCAATTTTTGAATCAATTAATCTGTTGATAACTGATAATAAAAACTTTTACATTTAATACCTACTGTAAGTTTAAACTTATTTACATTTAAAACAAAAATGAATATATTTTATAAAAATATAATTGATTTTTAAATGTACTTTTTTCATATATTGATTGTTTAATTGCAAACCAATTGATAATATATAGTAATTTAATTAGTATATTTAAGTGATTAAAGTATATTATAAAAATTGGTTTGTAATTAAACAAAATATGATAAAATAACATTTCAAAATCAATTATATTTTTATAAAATATATTCACTTTTTGTTTTGAATTTAAATAAGTTTAAACTTAGTTATAAAGTGTAAGTTATTTTTTCTCATTTATCAACAGATTAATTGATTCAAAAATTGATAAACATTTTACAAATAGATAAGCGGATTAGCAAAATCTGTATAGTAATGTTCAAGAACGGTTTACTTTTATAGACTGCACAGTACGTCAATCAGACATGTATCTCCTTAGAACATATGTGCCTTAGTTGGCACGTGTCTCAAACAGTAGATAAAAAGATATTAGATTCAGTAAGTAATTTAGATGAATATAAAAGTTCATAGGTATCTTCGGAAAGTGAAAGAACAAGGATTTCAAATTATTTTATCATCAGTTTAAAAAACTTAAAACATAATAAAATATTAATCTAACGAATATTTACTGAATTAAGAATTTTAAAATTAAGTTATATTTGAAAACAAGATTGACCATTATTATACATGTCTAGACTTGAAAAATTTAGAGACGGTATTTGTTTTTAGCGAAGGCTACGAAGAAATTCCGGTCAGTGACGTCATAAAATTTCAATTTTATGCTAAAGAGAGGTCCAGGTCTAGGAGACTCATAGAGTTCATGTCCATGCCCAAGCCCGATCTTGTGATGTTTTTATACAGCGCGGTTCAGTCCCGCAATATTTTGAGTCTAAGCTCATAAGGCCCAGGCCAGTGGTTTTTAGGCCTGTGCTCATCACTATTCAGAGATATTAGTTATTATGCTTTCCCGTTACTAAATGAGAACTACTCTATGTATTCGTATACAAAATTGTGAAAATTAATCTAACGAATATCTAAAGGAATTAAGAATTTTAAAATTAAATTATAGTTAAAAACAAGATTGACCATTATTTTACAGTCCAAGACTTGAAAAATTCAGAGACGGTATTTGTTTTTAGCGAAGGCTGCAAAGGTATTCCGGTCAGTGACCAGATACAATTTCAATTTTATGCTAGAGATAGTTGCAGGGGTAGACTCATAGAGTTCAGGCCATGCCCAAGCCAGATCTTATGATATTTTTATAGACAGCGGTTCAGTCCCGCAATATTTTGAGCATAAACTCATAAGGCCCAGGCCAGTGGTTTTTAGGCTTGTGCTCATCACTATTCAGAAATATTAGTTATTATGCTTTCCCGTTACTAAATGAGAACTACTCTACGTATTCGTATACATAATTGTGAAAATTTATATCAAACACAAATAATTTCCCTGGAACACTTAAATGAGGTACTATGTCTTGGCTTTTTTTTATGTCCAATTGACCCACAGGCGATGAGAACAACGGATGCTATATAATAGAGGGTTACACTTATATTGTTTTAAACTACTTGAGCATATAATTTATACATTGCTTAATACAAAGCAATATAAGTGAATCGCATTATTATATAGGACTCGTCTGTGGGTCAATCTGTTTGATTTTTAAACTGCTATGAACTAGTGCCCACTACAAGCTCTCTGGTACCCTAAAATAAGGTACCGGGTAGCTTTTTCGACAGCTTACCTTTATATACTAAAATAGGGGCTGCTTTAATGAATTAAATAATATTTCTCTCTATAATATATTTTTTATGTAACTTGCATAAATATTCGTATACGAAATATGTGATCTTAACAATTGTATAGATTTAAGTGTAGTATTTCATTTCAATAATCTTTAGTAACAATAACGATAAGAATGAAATTATCTGTAAAGAAAAATATCTTTTATATTATTAAAAATAAACTTTTATAACTAACTTCATAGCATCGGAAATAATTGATAATAAATAACTTCCAACAAGAAAATCCCACTCTTCTATCAGCACATCTTTCAATGAATGTTAACATCTAGGATTGTATAGAAAAATTCGATAAAATATTAAAATAAATATAAACTCGCGATTTCTTAAAACAGCACAGCTAGTAGATCCAACCATTAGTGTTTCACTTTATTTTATTATATTTGATTAATCTGTGAACAACAGCAAAATATTAGTTTGAAATGAAAACTTAGTTATTAATAGAACACGTTATAATTTTAAATTATTTGATATTGAAATTAAGTGTCGAAAACAGATTAATAAAATATAATAAAATAATATCAACACTAAAAAGTTGATCTATTATCCGTACCGTTTAAAGAAATCGCGAGTTTACATGCTAGATTCTGTTTTCGTAGCTTAAGCTAAACTCACTTTTATTTTTGTTGAAACTCTAAAATAATAGAAATATTTATTTTGTTTAATAAATGATTTCATAATACTTAGCATTAGTTTATGTGATTTATTCGCCGTATAATTGACTGACGAAGCCGTGAATATAATGAATAAGAAGAATGAAAACATTGTTATAAAAGCATAAATCAATGAAATCTTCACATTAATAATCATCGGAACAAATATAACCAAAAATAGGACTAAAACACATTTCGCACCAAAATTAAGCCAAAATACTAACAAGAATTTAGACCAAAATTCAATGTTGTATTCATTTATTTCGCAATAGATTTCGTTAAAAGACTGAATAATTTTGCGAATATCTCTGTAATTAGTCTTTTTAGTCAAATATAAAATTTGATCATTTAATTCATTTAATTTGTTTTTAAAGTATAGACAAATGCAATAAAAGTATATAATCTTATATAGAAGTATATTCCAGGTGTAATAACCCCCTAATGTGAATATTATTGCATTGGGTATACCAAACAATAGGGTTTCCGTTAGAGTTGTTTTCATGTAATAGAGTATTAGGACTTGTGTCCAACATGTGTTCACTATTAAGAAATTATTACATTTTGCATATTTTAGCATTATTTTTGTTCGTTTAATTAATTTCAATATTAAGGTTCGGTCTGTGAGTCCAATACTTTTTGGTGAACACAAACCCGACATCATTTCAAACACTTTAAGAAATGTTGGTTTTATATCATTTCTGTAGTTATAATAGTAAGACATTTGTGAACTGATGGCAAAATTTCCATAAAGAATAATAATGATTGCACAGTGTTTTTGTGCCACTTTAGTAATGAAATATTCAAAGGAACCACAAATCTTAAAATACCAAACATCTTCTTGACTCACGAATAATGTGATTATTCTTTCGACTGTTATAATACTTAATACGGAAAGTGCAAGAATTGGTTTATTAAACCATTTTCTCTCATAATAAGATTCAGTATTAGCTGTAAAACACAACCCTTTCCTATACAGTACATTATGTACACTTTCAATTGCCAATCTTTTAGGTAATACTCTATTAGGATCAAATGATTCCATACTTCTTTAATGTTAATTTTAAGACATCTTGAGAGAAATATTAGAGATTTTATTATTATAGCACAACCGTTATTTTGCACCTGATACTATTTAATTCACTTGTACTGTTTGAAAATAATCTACATTTATATTTTACTAATTAAGTTTAAAACTTTGAAAATTTTCTCAAGTTTATTTAAAAATGTTTTATTATAATTGCTAATTATTAATTAGTAAAACTTTATAATTTAGCAGCAATAATTATTAGCCGGGATGTAGATATTAAGCTCTATTTTCACCTCTGCAGTTATCTTGTCAAACAATTATTATTAATAATATTTATTAAATTGATATATCCATATTTTAATCTATTTTACCTGTCTTATTTACTTTTCAATTTGAAGACAAGCAAAGTCTTTATTTTTCTTAATTTTAAATAAAGATTTAATTTATCTCTAGGTAATATGACTTTGTATAAGTTTTCAGCATAATAATTTTTGGCGATCCTGTATTATTGTATCATTTTATAGTTACATTAAATAGTTGACGCACGCAATAATAGTTAATTATATTTGGGTCCACTATTTAATGTAAAATATGTACTTGTAGAACTATAAAATAGTCACTAATTCGGATTTTAATGTGAATCTCATAAATGTTTTTTTAAAAAATCTAAATGTTTCAATGTCTCAATTTATCGATTTATTGCGATATAAATTCTCAAAAAATCAAATTATTTTCAATATAAAAACGAGATACCATTTAATAACGATATAATTTAATTTAAAAATAACTACACTATCATGTGTTTAATGTACCAATGTCACATTAAATATGTTATTCTATTATGGAAATTTATTAGTAATACAAGCTAGTGGTACAAGTTATATTAATCAATATAAGGTATATTATATGCTTGTACTTATTTGAAAAAATTATGATAGATGAAAATAATTTAAATGCATTTAAATTCTAAACAGATAATTATTTGCAGATTCATTTATAAATATAAGTCTACCTATATACTAGCGTGGAATAACCTCATCCGCGTAGTTTATTATCGGTCAATTAAGTTATATAGAGTACTAGACGAGAGATTTTTGAACAAATTTTATTAAATATTAAATATTAATATAATGTTTGTTGTTTAATAGATAATTGTCACTAACAATAATGAGTAGTGACATACTATTGGAACAGACTTGTATATGAATCACTATTTTTGTATTGTGTATTGTAAAATAGAACAGTAACATGCTTGAGAAATCTAAACTAGGTGTTAATAAAATATATACTTTAGAACTACAATGAGAAGCAAAATGCATAACAACTTAAGTAAGAATGTTATATATAATAAAATATCCCTGTTAACTGTTAAGAAGTAGTAAGAAAACAAATATGGCAAATTTAACTCACCGTTTAAGTAAAATTCTATAATCTTAAAGCTTAAATTTCAATTGCGTTGATTGTATATCTGTTTTTATCATATTTGATACATTACTAACCTCTATGTGCTCTACCAAAACCAATTTGTATAGTAAATTTACATTTATTCAATAAATCAATTGTCTACCTTAATCAATTGCTATTGTTTGTCATGAATAATCTGATATCTCATTTGTTATTTCTATAAATATGGGTCAATAATAATATAATTAGTTTTCTTATATTATTATTATTAAACAAATCAAAGATAGTATCTTCAAATTGAATAGTAATTAATAAACTGTTTGCTTAATTATAAATAAATGTTGAACACCAATAATTTTATCTAGGTTAATCGGCATCTGGCGGTTAATCATAACTTAAATAAACACCACTCTAATATTTCAATGCATTTGTAGTTAGAAAATAGACTAAACGAACCAAAATTGATTGAATTGAATAATATAAGAAGATTATATTGCTCAATAATAAACATATATATTTTGATCAATTAATTCTGGTTCGATTAAGAATTTACTTTCATTAAAGCATTTTGTATATTTGGGCGTAGGCGTAGTTGTAGGATACTATGTGTTAAGTGCCCGAAACACTTCGTCCCCTTCCATCCAGAACAATTGACCAATTCATTGCAAGCATTGAAGTGAGAATAACTGAGAGGAAAAATACTTTGTTGACAAAATATCAGAAGTGAGACATCTCCGGCTGGGCTCGAACCTGCGACTCTTCACACAGTAAGACCACAACCATACCTACTGAGCTACTTCGCTCTGTAACGAATAATAAATCATTCCTTTTAATATTCTGTTAATATTTTCATACAACAGATCATTCCATTATTTTTAAGTATAATAGAACTGTTACCATAGCATAAAGTTTATTTAAATATTTCGGAAAATTTAAATTCATTCTTAATGGAAGTTGAAATACAATTGATTTATCAAAATTAATACAAACTCAGCCATAGATTACACCATCAAATTATAGACCGATTGAATGTTTAACATGAGAGTTGAAAATGTTTTTATATCTGAAATAATTTATTTGAAAATGTCATATAACCTCTGATCTTTACACATACACAAAGAATAGATTAATCTTTAAATGTGTCACTTTATGTTATCATATTTAACTAATCTATAAACGAGAGCTAAATATTATTTTGAGATGAAAACTTAGTCATTCATAGAAACTCTTTATAATAAACACATTTTCAAATTAGTTAATATTGAAATTAGGCTTTCGGTAACAGTTTTGAATTTACGGAAAAAATTTACGAAGCTCTAAGAAAGTGGATCTACTTCATGAACATTTATAAAAAATGGGGAGTTTAAATTTATCGCAAGATTAATACATCTCTTTTATTAATGTACTACACGGAAACCCAGTGTTTAAAATATCAACAGTATATTTCTTCGGCTAGAACATAATTCCACAAATTTCCACAAATATAATTGCCTTAATATTTATGAAATAATATCACAATTCTCTCTGTTTTATCCAATTTCCGTATTTGTTTCTATATCTGTAAACCTATTGCTTGTCAATGACCACAACTGATTTGAATAATTCTATTATTCTTAAAATCAATTATTCTGGGAATAACATCCATATCTTCACAACAACAACCACTTCCCTAACTGTCCCCTTTGTATTCCTTCCCCATCCGTACATTTGATTGTCATAACTGAGCGCTAATACAAACCAAAATCGATTACAGAATTCTTTAATATTCTGTTCACACAATTCTCTAATAATCTTTAGCTTACATTCACTCCAATCACATCCACAGCTTATAAATGCGAATCCATTTGTCGCAAAACAATAAATTCTTTCATCACTGAAGATAATAAATAATATAAAATTTCCAATCAATTCATCACTGTTTTCAATAAAACACTAAATATTTTACTTCTTTCACATTCGTGTCATTAAACGGGACTGACTGAATGCCCATTCCCATTCCCATCGCCCATTCCCATTCCCATCGCCTATTCCCATTCCCATTCCCATCGCTTACCGCCCATTCCCATTCCCATTCCCATCGCTTACCGCCTATCGCCCATTCCCATTCCCATTCCCATTCCCATCGCTTATCGCCTATCGCCAATTCCCATTCTCATTCCTATTCCCATCGCCCATTCCCATCGCCCATTCCCATTCCCATATCGATTGGCTAAGGAAACAATATTCACTAATTTCACATTAATTAAACACAATATGCAATATGTTTGTTCATCGATAATAATTTACCATATGGGTAGAATTTAATTAAATTTAAACCTTAACCATTAAAATGGATTTAATTTTTTTATTAATTTTTGCTTTATTGTCTTACAAATTATTTTTTATTAAGAAGAAAAAGGTAAGATAAGCTTGATACTCAATCAAAACAATTTTTGAATTAATATTTAATATATTTCCTATATAACCAATCATAAATTTATTTTGAAAATAGACTCAAAATAAATTTATTTTAATTTTAGTATATTATTGTATTGTGTTACATTTATTTAATATTTTTTATAATTTTTTCAAGAATAAAAAGAGAAAAATATTCATAAATGAAACAAAGAATTTTATTGAACTTTTTGGAGGAGGAGATAGTGACAGTCAGTCTGATAATTCAAATATTTCAGCAACATCAGGAAATTCAAAAACTAGCAAGAATGGAAATAATACAACAGTCACAACTGATTCATCAGTTGATAATAAATCAGGAACTATAAATAAGGTTTTTAAGAATTGTAAATTCTTTCCTCCGAATAGTAAAGCGGAAAAATACATTTCCAATGCCATGATTAAATATTCAGATTTTATTATGAGCACACCTCCAGTATTACCTAAAGGTGGCCAAATGTTCCTATTCAAACCAGATAATTTTGAAACTAATACAGTAACTATACTGGATCAATATAATTGGAGAGAAGGAGCAATATATATAAATAAAATTAATTTTGAAATAAAAAGAAAAAAATATTATATACAAAGTAATACATGCCGAAAAGGTTTAAGTGGTTTTATGCGCTATGTGTATTTTAACCATAAAGTACCATTGGAAAGTCGAATATATTTGATAGCTTATCTTGGTGACGAAAAATTGCACACTCCTCGTACTCATTCAAATTCAAAAAGTATATTTAAAAGATTTTTTACAAAAACACATCCAAAAGTTCTAGAAAAAATTGATACAACAAAGTCTCCACATGTAATATATAAAGATAAAGTTTCTGAAATGACTGAACTCCTAAACAAAAAGGGTAAGAATTATATTGAAGCATATGATCCAATCTTTTTGCCAAAAAATCCAAAACAAATAAGTAATAGAAAATATTTCTTGAAAGAAAGTGAAAGAGTGCCGAAAGATCATATCTACAATTTGCAAGAATTAGCAGAATATTTAGAACCATACATTTTGCAAATTAAAACTTATCCTGAACTTAGTATTATATTTGGTTGCAAAGATCTATTGAATTTTTCTAAAAATTTATTAAATTTTTCTGATAAAAATAATCATCTTGGTCAACAAGCTAGTATTGATACTGGTTTTTCTTTTGGTGATTATTATTTGACAATAATTACAATAAAAAATATACTTCTAGATGAAAAACCGATTTTTCCAGTACTTTTTCATATACATAAAACGAAAAAATATGAAAGACATTTTGAATTCTTAAAAATGGCAAATGATATTTTAAAATTGGACGTACATAAAAGTATACCATTCATATGTGATAGAGAAAAAGCACTTACTGAATCAATTAAAAATTTAAATTTAAACCTAATTTTATGCCACAATCATATTAAGAAAGATTGTAAAAGATGGATACAAAAAAACAAATCATTTGGAATTAATGCTGAAACAAAGAATATTTTTATGGAATATATTAATACATTACTTACATGTGATTCATATGATGCATTTGAAAAAATTGTCAAATCTATGAAGATAAAGTTAATTAAACATGAAAATTTGATAAAATATTTTGATCAACATTTAAGATCTGATATATTGAATTTTTCTTCGAAAATTATCACGAATAAGTTTTCAGCATTTGAAAATATTAGTCCAACAAACAATGCCAGTGAATCAATCAATTCGCTTATACATTCAACTGTTAATTGGAAATTTCAAACTCCTGATATGATGGTTATATCATTATATCATCTGCAAAATTATTTTTCTACAGAATTTACCAGAGCTTATTCTAATAATGGTGTTTACACATTAAATTCTACTATTAAGAATCATTTAGAGATAAAATTAAGTAAAACTGTTAAATATATACCAAAGGATGAAATAATTTCTTACCTTAAAGGTGCCGACAACAAACAAAATCAATTTCAGTTGATAGAAAATAAAAAAAGTGTAATTTCATTAGCAAAATTCACAATTGACAATGGATTTATAGAGCAAAATACTTTATTGAAAACATGGACAATTAAATCTTTAAAAGATGATAAAAAATTTTATGTTGTAAAATTATATCCTGATGAATCATGTACGTGTTTGAAAAAACAATGCTTACATATTATAACTGCAAAAATGTCAGAAGATGCACTTAAAGTAGACGATAATAGCGAAATGAATCTAGACAAACTCATGAAAAATCAAGAAAATAAGAAACACACTAGGTCAGGTAAAAAATCTTTTAGAGAATTCAATATTCCGACTAAAAAGATTAAAATTGAAGAAAGCAAAACTAAAGTATTAAATGTTGATGAAAAAATAAAATCTGATAGTGAAGATGATGGTAATGACACGGACGCAACTGAAGTTTCTGAATGTTCATATTACAGTGTTAATTATACTCATTCTGAGAATGAGCCAGAAATATCAAAGATCATTCAATTTAATTCTTCTCTTAAAATCTCAGAAGATGAAATTTCTGAATTAATTTTAAACAAACATCAACATGTTAATCATATTAAAAAAAGAAAAGCAAGAAAACTTTATCCAACATTAGATAAAGAATGGGAAATATTTAAGATTGACAAAGATTTTGTATCATTCACAGATTCAAAATTTATCTCATTAAACAACAATGAATTGTTATCTTCTTTCCTATTGGAAGATGCAAAATGCCATTGTAGGCGATTCATATTATATATATTGTTATCCTAGTTCGATAACAATAGGTCAAACCACAACCAAATGTCCAAATTCTGTTTTCTCGCTGCCATTTGATGAATTGATTATTATTGACAATCGAACAATAGCATCGGATTTCATATTAAAAGTAGAAACCATAACAAATTTTGACAGACGATGGGACAGAATTGCAAATCTTAATATTTTCCCAGATATTCACACTTTTTATGCTGGTTTAAATGACCAAAACAAGGATGCAGTTAACACACTCAAGAAAGATTACAGTGATCTACAAAAAGCTTTTAATACAAAATTCGTACCTGTAAAATATTCTGATAATACTGTTCTTTATATTGTAATAGGTATACTTTTATTAATAGTTTTAATTGTATCAATAACAGCGTTTTTCTTCTACAAAAAACAAAATATTTACACAAGACCTGTAAACGACGATGAACTTTAATTAATTAATAAATCATTTATAATTTATGTGTTTTATTAATTTGTTATTTTTTAATAAATAATTGTCAAAGATGTGGATATGAGTAGCTTATGTATGTCCATCGCAAATTGATGTGCTATGTACGATAGGCAATGGTCAATGGGAATGGGTGATATGCGATGGGAATGGGCGAGGGTAAAGGACGATGTGCGATGGGAATGGGCGATGGGAATAGGAATGGGCAATGGGCGATGAGCGATGGGCGATGGGCGATGGGAGTGGGAATGGGAATGGCAATGGCAATGGCAATGAGCAATGAGCAATGGGCAATGGGCGATGGGCGATGGGAGTGGGAATGGGAATGGGAATGGCAATGAGCAATGGGCAATGGGCGATGGGAGTGGGAGTGGGAATGGGAATGGGAATGGGAATGGCAATGAGCAATGGGCGATGGGCGATGGGCGATGGGCGATGGGCGATGGGCGATGGGCGATGGGAGTGGGAATGGGAATGGCAATGAGCAATGGGCAATGGGCAATGGGCGATGAGCGATGGGAGTGGGAATGGGAATGGGCATTCAGTCAGTCCCTATATGTAGCGTTTGATTGAATATAACTGATATATAATTGATTGGATTGATGTCAAGAACTTTCGAGATTTGTACTGAACTTTGAAAATCTCTTTATTTCACTCGTTTTCTGAATTAAGACTATTATTATAGACTAATTTGGTTTACTCTCCACTGTATATGTAATATCTCTGATCACTAATTTCGTGATGAATGAGTTCAGCGAGGGTAACATACAGGAGAAGAATTGCATTAAATATAACTACAGTTAAGAGAAATCCTAATCAAGTGGCGAGAATAGGTTAGACTTCACTGCATAATGTATTTCCAATGCACTAGTAATGAAAGGTAGGTTGACTTACAGACTTAATTGCATTAGCTTAATGTTATTGCATTTTATTCTCAATAACCGAAAATGAATCACTATTTCAAATAATTTGATTACAAAATTTTATTATAAAGATTTTCTATTAATAAGCTAGTTATGACTATTATTCAGTTCTCGTTCATATTTTATTCAAATATAATATCATTAAGCAATTGCACTAACAATGCAAGGGATTTGAGGGTCGATAAAAATTTGTAATTTTGATTTTACTAATCGATAAAGAGTCAAAGTATAGTTTACTGTGCAAAATTTCAGGGTGCCCAACCAATCCCTTGGTGTTTATTTAGGGGTAAAAGTACGATATTTTTATGATAATATATGGTTTTAACAAATATTTTGTCAATTTACCCATATGATATATACATCGTTGGAAATGTAATGTCAAACTATATTCGAA
>JAQFXN010002472.1:0-12624 GCA_034693365.1 Liacarus xylariae
ATAATTGTGATAATTCATTGAAAATAAGTTACGTTGCCTAATTTTTTTGAAACTTTTAAACGCGGCAAATAAAATCAGCACCGCTGTTTTAAACGATTATAAATCAAAGTTTTTTCCTATAACTCTGACAATAATTAATGTTTGACTTGTTAACTAATTTTAAGTTTAAAATATAATAAATCGTTTTTATTGGAGTTTTATGGAATCAATTAATTTAGTGAAATTCAGAGATCTCTTTTACCATATAAAGAATATTCATGTAAAATTTGACCTAGATACAGTTATTTTCAATTCCAAGTGAGAGACGAGAATAGCATATACGTACTACCTAATGTATTTCGTATAGACTAAGTAATGTAAGATAAGCTAACTTACAAAAGAACTCTCCTTGGAGTTGAAAATAACTGTACGTTAGAATCAATTATATATTTTAGAATTTTAAAAATATATCTATAATTTATTGATACGGTTTCAAAGAGTGGAATATTCTGAAAATTTCAGATGGAACTACATAAAATTTTAGTGAAGCTTTCACATAAGAAAAATAACATTCATTTCATTACAACTAACGCCATCTATGAAGTTTATAAGACTTATTTCTGTTTATAATTAAACTAAACGCTTTATTTTTTACAAGTCAAGATATCCAATAAGAATAATCAAATTCTTTTAAAATTCGTTATCTGCTAAATTCTTTATATTATTGAGGAATAATGTCAAATTCTTTACAAAGAAGCTGAAAATCTTTATTATTTGAAATTATTAGATTGTTTAATAAATCTGGACCACCTCGAGGAAGCTCAGACAAATTATGAATTCAATTTAACATATGGTTCCTATATTTAAGCATTAGGGAAAAGTTCTGAATAACCATTTTAAGCTTGAGTCTAAATTATGGGTGACTTTTTTCACTATTTTTCATATAATGACCTTTAGGTGGGGTACTTGAGAAACATTAACCAAAAAATAAAGTAAAGAGAACAACTGCGCACTATTGGTTGTATTGCTTTACTTTTATTGCCTTGCTTTATTATTTGATGTTTCTCAAATACGACTCCTAGTGATCATTATGTGCAAATATTTCTACCGGCATCATACTTCATACCTTCTATATAGTTTGATAAGAGTTTACTAAACCTAAAAACTTTTACAAAGATAACACTTTTTTGACTCAAATAATTTCAAATACAAAAAATAGTTCCAATCATATGAAAATTTATTTATTGGTTTTGGTTTGAATTTAAAGATAATTAAATAATATTTTCATTTGCTTGCTTTGAATTTAGCGACAATTAAATTATATTTTCATTTGTTTTCTTTAGATTTATAAGCATTTTCTTAAATGACAGTCATCTCAACTCACTTATTGATTGTAACTGAATATAATTACAACAATTATTCAGAGCAGGCGTTAAGCTTTTAGTTGTAAGATGGAAAATAGCTTCTATTTAGTGGCTAATATTAGCCAACAATTTAAAGGAAAATTTTGAGGTATCTATTGAGTGATGGAAATATGATTGGGAGTGGGTTTACTATAATTTACAATCAATAGATTCTAAAACTATCATTGCGTCTGACCACACGAGCCTCAAGAACCTCAAACGGGATCCACTCCATAGTTTAGTGGGAAAATTTTGAGGTATCTATTGAGTGATGGAAATATGATAGGGAATGGGATTGTGGAATGGGTCCACAATCAACAGACATATGACCACAGAAGCCTTAAGAACCTCAAATGGGAACATTCCAAATTATCTATTTGTCGCTATTAGTCAAGGAATTAATAAAATGCGCTATTAATAAAAAAAAATATTAGGCCATTGTTGTACATTTTCACTATAAAAAAGAATTTTCAGAATAGAATAAATAAATTTCATTGTTGTTCAATCATTCTCTTCACTACAAACTGAATTCCATTGATGCAGATTTATCGCTATTAGTAAAAAGGGGGACACATACATACATACACTGACATCTCGAATCTATAAGCACCAATTCCAATGGAATACGAGCTAAAAAGTCATCTATAGTCTAAAGCATAGTCTATCACTAATTATTTTGAGGTGGTTTTCCAATTTAGATATACAGATTGGTATATGTCTGATACAAATTTGTAATATATAGCAAAATGTAACTTATATAGGCAAGGATATATATATATAGCAAGTTACAATACAGTTAAAATATATCAATAATCAAAAATATGATACAATAAATTGAATCACTATTCAGACATTACCAATCTGTATATCGAAATTGGAAAACCACCTTAAAATATTTAGTGATAGACTATTGTCTAAAGATAAAAACATAGAAAATTGAAAATGAAACTGCATTCACAACATTATTATCGTGTATTGTCTACTAGAATTGTTTTTAACACAAAACAATATTCTGTAGATTTTGCCACATTTTACAAAAGGATTAAAAATTCAGAATAATTCCAATAAAAACCAAATAAACATTCACAGGAAATCCATTCAATATTAATATTTTTAAAAATTAATTTTCACATTTGACGTAGTTGTTATTCTGTATTACTGTACTAAGTGTACGAAATATTTTAAAGCTAAGGCAGAAAACAACAAGATAGATGAAATTTCTAAAATGGATTTTGTACCCCTATTGACCAATAGCTATGGCTATAAATTTTACCCCTCTGACCTATCTAGTATTTATTCTAGAGATCTTAAAAAACACCTTGAAAATGCATTTTAGTGTGAAAATTGTTCAATTTTTGGATATTTTCTTATTGTATAGCTATACCATTGAAGAAATATTTTTCAAAATATGCCACGTGTAATGCCCAGGTTGTGCTTCAGATTTTCACCAATGCACCTTATTCAATTATAAACAGGTCAAGAGCAGCATCGTGGTTTGTAATTTAAGTAAAAAAACAAAAAAAAACAAAAAACAAATGTGATTTCTGAAATTATCCCAAAAATAATAGAAAAGTTAATTTTGCAAATTATGATCAAAATTCATTATTTTAGTTTCCTTATAACATTTCTTTATGAGGATTATTTGTTTTTCAAAATGATCCTGATGTAATTAATTGTTCTCAAAACTCAATTTTTTGACAATTGTAAAAACTTGCTAACACAGAGAGGTTTAAAAGTTTATAGAATAAAGACGAGATATGTTAAGGGGGTAAAAATTATATCCAATTCTAATGGATATAGGGCTACAAAATGTACCTTAGAAATTTGTACCTTGTTGTTTTATGTCTTAGTTTTACTTTTTTTCGTACAGACAGTAAATAATGTTGTCACGCCTTTTTTGAACAATTTGTCTCAATGTTTTAAAAGAGTGAGATCAAAGAAATTAGGTGTTCTATGATGCTAGTATTTTAGAAGATTACTAGCTTGGTCTAATGTTAAGGATATGTTTGAAAGGATATGCTTTAAAAGAATTTAAATGTGAATTTAAAGGAATTAAATCATGATTAAAAATGAAAAATTGCAGTCAATTTAAATATTACTGGCCTTTGCAAATCTAAGGGATATAAAAAGCATTTACTGGTTAGTTTTTTAATTAAATATCATTAAACAAGTACTCATGTATACTAGGGATGGACAAAGACCTCAAAGTCAGGGGTATAGGGTACTGATAAGAGCCTAAAAGTCACGGTGGTATAGAGGGCACCCTTTCAATGATAATATTCTTAATCACAGGGGGTATTTTGGCTATATCCCTCATTGTCCATCCCTAATGTATACTTTGGACTCCATGTTGGAGCTAAGTTTGGAGCATTGGTTTGGAAACTCTTTATATTCATTCTCAATCGTGAAATGTAAGAATATATCCTGGGTAAAATTAATGTGCGTGCACTCAGTACAAGCATTTACTTGTACTCCGCTTTTCTTCAATTTTAAGACAATGTTAGCATAGCTTCGATTAGAACTATATAAAAATTAATTTTATTAATTTCATAAATATTAATAATACAGAGTTTAATAGTGAGTATAACTTTCATTATTGACTATGACCAGAATCCGGTGAAACTTATAGGTGTTAAACTGCGCGCTCAACATTTGGAACACTATTGGAGAATAGTGAGGATTGCTATGACAACAATGCTTTAGTCTGAGACTCTTCTCCAATAGTATTAGAGAAACTAAGGCATTTAAGCGCGCAATTTAACACCTATAAGTTTCACCGGATTTTGACTATGACTATTCGTTATTATTGACCAAATTCTGTGATTTCAGAATATCTTCTCCTAAACAGCCAGACGAAAATTACAATATATTCTTCTGAGATTTGCTCACTCTTTTACTAACAAAATAATCCCTGCTGAGACTTTGATTTTATACATATCTGGCTGAAAACTGCACTGTAATCAAGCACATTGTCTAATTCCGATTGTTTGTGAAAAGAACCTTACAAATGTTTCCATCCCTTCAAGGTATCAAAAATACCACGCTATGGGCGAAAGAGGACATATCAAGGATTAAAATAAAATGTACAAAAATAAATTTTTCCCCAGCGGCTTTGCTTTTTGAGTTGCCCAAAAGTAGGACTCTTCATAAAACCTAAACTTCTCATGATAGGACAATGTACAATAAGTCAAATTTTAGAGACAAATGAGATAGTCAAATGATATCTATGAACTTTTCATAAATTTTCATTTTTTTCAAGGTGAAATAGGGGGTTGAAATTTTTGGGAGTTTTTTTGAGCTTGATTATATAAAAAAATCACATTTTTATTATTCTATCGGATTCTACGCCAAAATCTACATAACATATAAAAAATCCGGGGGTACGCCATCTCTTGTTTTTTCTCTAAAAATTGTTAAAAATTTGCCTAATGTTAACCTATGGGAGCGCTACTAAAAATTAAATTTCGTAACAGTAAAGTATTTTTTAAAAGATATAGGGCATTATTCTGAGTGCAACGATATAGCATATGATATACTTTGCTTTTGAAATAAGAACATAGCAACTGAACAAAATCTTTGTCCAAAATAACAAGGATGTGTCATTATCTGAAAAATTTATATAGTTTTAAATGCGGAAAATATGCCAAAACATGAGGTAAAATACATTTTAATGTCACTTATTACAAGGAAGTATTGGTTTAATTCAATAATTAACTTTCAATAACAAATCGTGTTAAAACATTAAATATAAGAAATTGTTATTATTTGTAGGAATCCCACTCACATATCACCAAAATGTTATTTTACATCAAATATACAATTTATATTAATAAATAAATACAAATAATATATTTTTGAAAGCAAATGAATTTAAAGTTTAATATTGAATAAATCGAAACAATTCCTTATACTGTATATAATGTTCCTACAAGCATATGCTTTTTGAAAGTTAATTATTGAAATAAACCAATGCTTCCTTGTAATAAGTGACATTAAAATATATTTTACTTCATGTTTTGGCTCATTTTCCACATTTAAAACAATATATAAATTTTTCAGATAGTGACACTATATGTACACATCCTTGTTATTTTGGACAAAATTTTTAGAACTTAAATTAATTAAGAATTAAGATATTTTGAATTTTAATTGTATGGGTAATGCAACAGTAATAATTTTCAAGTAGTTTACGAGAAATGGTATAGTCTAAAACGTTAAGACTAAATGTTATAGTAAATATACAGTAGTCATCTTAAACCTGCAATCTCATCATTTTCAAAAGCTTGCACATTAGTCAGAATCTATAAGAAAATTTTAATTTTCTTCCAGAAGTTGCTTTTATAATTTTTATTGAATGAGAAGTTCAGGAGTATTTAGCTTCTTCACCAGTACTTCTCTACTGTACAGGGTCCGTTCACTTCAACTTTCAAAGAGCAAAATTTTATTTGCATATAAGGCACTAAACAGAGCTGATAAAGTAGATACGATTTTAGATAAAAATCTTACATTGAATCAGACGAACTTATACTAACCATAGATTCTAATAGAGTTTGCATGACTTTGTTTGACACAATGTCAGATCACCTTATTTACAGTTAAGAGTAAACCTAATCGAGAGTTCTGTCTGTAAGTCGGCTTATCTTACATTACTAGTGCATACGAAATACATTATGCAGTGAAGTCTAACCTATTCTCGCCTCTCGATTAGGTTTACTCTTAACTGTATCAGCTCTAGTAATATACTGTATAAGCATTTGATGAATCAATGAATGTCTATTAAAATATCGATAAATTATAGTAAATCAGAATATATTAGACCTAATAAATAGACCATTGCTATAATTATAACGCCTACAGTATTCATAACTCATTATCACGAATACTGATTAAATTCAATAGAATTGAGTTGATTTGAAACAACAAGTTATATACAATTGAATTGATATTGGATTAAAAGTAATAAAAAATAGCCATTATTTATGTCATTTGATTGAATGATAAATAGAATTCAAATGAATATAAGTTTCAATTAAATTAAATAATAGCGCAGAAAAATATTAGAAGAGTTGTTGTATTGTGCAGTTCATCTGTGGTCATGAACTTCTTGTGCTAACACTTTCGTGTTCTGTACAATACTTTACAACAGGATTTAGTGATCGACTCGACCCAAACCCCAACCGTCAGTTTTCATTGGCAGTTCAAACCCATTAACGTTCAATTTTTCTTTGAACTTCTTCTTCAACTGTTTTTCTATCGTTATTTCAAAGGAGCAAAAACTTGTCCCTATTTTTATTTGAGAATTTTATTTTTCGACTCAAATCTTGTGATAAAATAAGAAAAAGAACCCGAACTAAGAGAATATTTTGCCATTGCTTTTAAACATATTTTTGATCCAAAAAAATGAATTTTTTTGGAATAAAAAATGACAAAAAAGGGAATAAATATTATTTGTCATTCATTTGGATTAATATTTTACGAGTCATGAAATAGAGTGGAAAACCCAAAAATGGAGACATTTTTTGGTAACATTTAATGTCTTAAATTTGGACTTTTTGTATGAAAACAAAGTTCCAAAAGTGCGGAAGAATAAGAAGTATAAGAGATAAGAAGGAGGAGGAGGTCAGGTATTCGAGAGTTACAAAAGGAAAAAACGATATTCGCAGAAAAGTTGAAGAAGGCATTTGAGGTCAACGCACGCCTGGCTTAGGCCACGCCAGGACTCAATTTATGCAATGCATTGTTATTGCCGGTGCACTCACTGTTGCACTCGTTCTACTTAACCATACAATTACATCATAAAGCGTCCCGACAGGACAGGGATGTATATTATAACCAAATTCTATATCTTTTATCTTTACGTTTCGAGTCTTTATTTAAAACCAAATAAATATTATCACACAGTTCTCTGCCCCCCCCTCTCCCGTCCTATACGACATCTTCTAAATCTAAACAACAATTTTTACGACATTCAGGTGATCGCAAATTAATGTAAAACTTATAAGAATCACAATTACAACATAAGGTAAATACAAAAATTAAGAATAAAAATAATTTAGAATTTTCATTCTGAATGCAGAATATATACAATTTTTAATAATTAAGAATAAAGTTTAACTTTGAACTAAAATTTAAAAATCTAATTATTTTTAAGATAAGAAAATTCATGTAAAAGACAACATGTTTGTATTTTACGACTATAACTTATAGACGCATAAATAATACGGAATCATTTATTTATATAAAAAATATGTCTCCGAATAATTGATTAATTTTCTTATTTCAATTATATATTGTATATTGGTTTCAAAATCACTGGAATAGAAATATTTGTTTTTATATAAAACTTTTATATCATTTAATTCAATACAAATGTTCAAAAATTAAAAAAAATAAGCCTTAGTATATGTAGATCTAGTAGTGTCAAAGATGCACAGGATAGGATAGGGATAAAGTCTCAAAGTTGTTAGGGTTGGGTTTACAACTTCTCAAAATAAAAGATACGACTTGTCCAGATTTTTGAAAATAACAAATGGCACAGAATTTAGTCAAATATAATGTGCAATAATTCATCAATAATATATTTGTAATTTCTTGTTTACTCGGATTTAAAAATCAAACATTAAACAATTTTCAATTTGGAAATTAACTCTATATACAAATTCAAAACTTAATTCAAAAACTTGTCGATTCTTTGGGCTGACTTTCAAACAAAAACACAGTCTCTGCCCTGTCCTGCTCTAAAAAACCTCTTTGAATCATCATTAAGAAATGATATGAAAAAAGACAAAATAAATGGAGTAAAGCGTGTATAGTGTTTGGGCTCATATATTGGTGGGTTTGAGTCGACACTAGTGAATGATTTAAAATATTAATAAGGCTCGAAAAACTAGTCTTTATGATCGAAATTATCATTAGTACTACTCTGAGCCACAAAATAGGAATGAGAGCTTCAATTTATATAATAAAAACAATATGGTGTCAAACTTTAAACAAATGGTTAACAAATATTAATTTTATTTATATCATTCCTGTGCTAATAGTCAACACTTCAATTGATTCATATATAAATCATAATTTTATTATCTATTAATTGGATTCTTAATGAATTTACACTTAGTATTAATGAAAATGTTTTTTATGGTTTAGTTTCAAATGTGATTTATACCTTCGGAAATATCTTATGGGCTTATAAAGAGAATATGTCTTATTTGAAAGAATTTACGACATCAAACACAATATAATGTAAATAATGCATAAGTTATAAAACTATAAATTGAACCTCAATATAGCTAACAGTAAAATACAGGTAAACAGTACTAAAGCATTCAAATAAATGATTATTATTAAAATATCAAAAGTAATTATTGTTGAATGAAAAGTAATTGAAGGCTTTATTATTTTAATTTATCCATTTTTAACACATTGTTATTCTGTATAATCTTAAGCTCTTGAAAGTTAATAAGACATATGTATTGTTTTGGATAAATAATATCAGTTTTTGCATAAATTTTGAATGAATCCCAACTTATTATGGCATTTGATGAATATCACAAATTGTATTGAAATATGCATTGACTATAAATATTCAATTCCTATACCCAAAAGTATTGATTTATTTAAATTTTCAAATCAAAGCCTGACTTACATGACCAGCGATTCCGTTGACGGCATATCCAGAATTAACAAAACCCTAAGTAGAAGATGAAAGTTGAAGATTAATTGGGCGTTCATTTCAAATACAAGACAAACAACATTCTTATATAAAATTATCAAATTCTATGCAGACTTTCAAACATCACATTCTGATTGCTTTACTGATAGAATAGATTTTGCAATCGATTCGCTCTTATTTACAAATTAATTCGATTTGCATTTTGTACTGTACTTTGGGATCAGTTAAACAGTCAATAATAAAGTCTATTATATTTGATAGCATTTATTACAATTTTCAGAATATCAAACTCATTAAAGAAAATAAATTATTATTTAATAATTTTAAAGCTCTTTAGAAAATTTTTAGCTTTAAAACTAATAAAATATTTAAATGACATCCATTTGTTTATAGGATTTATTTGACTAATATCTTAAGTGGTGTTGAATATAGGCTTTTGGGATGAGTTCAACAGTTTTTTGTTTTGCAAAAGTGTTTGACAGTATGTTAATTGTTAGAGTAAACTAACACTTTAAATATTTTATAACAATATTGAATTTAGAATTTATTTATGTGACTATTTTTCTGAATAAAATCTCAAGGAATGGAGTGTCTCTTAATTTAGTTACAATTTATTGCCAATAAGAGTGTTAGATATCAGACACATGTAATCCACGAGCTGTTAATGAGTTTTGAAATACGACGAAACGCATTAATTAGAATAAATCATTGCAATTGCAGCTGAAAAACAGATTTATATATTTTATACATTCATTCTTTAAAAAATCATATTTTAAATTATATTCTGTTATTAGTGACTAAATGTATACTAATTTTGTATTTTTAGAATTGAATAATAATTAATTATAAGAATAATGAGATTAAAATATAAGAATAAAGGATCAAATGCAGGGGTAGCCAATGAGAGGGTATAGCCTAAATACCCCCTGAGTCCGAGACTTTGCAAAATGACCTCCCCTGACTTTTGAAAATGTCGTATTTTTACCTTACATGTTTTGTGTACCCTGTGCATTTTTCAAATGTTGAAAAAACGTATATCCCCCCCCCTGATTTTTTGGCAAAATTATGGAAAACTACCCCCTTGACAAGGCCGAGTCTGGCTACCCCTGATCTAATGACAGGACAGGGATTGGCGATGAACTGACAACTATTCTCCAATTGCCTAAAACTAATTTATAAGCAATAGATTATCAATAAAATTGGGTGAAAATAAATAAAATAATATACAAACAGAAGACCTTTTGGGCTCTTTTTCTAAATACAATATAAATATAAATAAAATTTCTTAATAATTTCAAAACTAAAGAAAAGCAGTGGCCATGAAATGAGTTACTCCGAGAACAGTAAGTGTATATAAATATGACAATAAAATAATTTTGAAGCTAAAAATGATTAACAAACACAACACAAGAAAACAAGAGAAAGAGAGACTATTTGGCAAAGGATTCGATTGGAATCACAATTTTTTAAAGTACTGTATAATAATTGTGCAAAAATATAAATATCTTTTATTCTCTATGAGTAATAGATTTGCGATAACTTTGAATGTCATTTGATTTGTTTGTTGCGACCAAATTAGTGAATAATCCACTGGTTTTCGATTCAAACAACAATACTATTCTTATTAAATGACATTAATTTCTTGACTACTAATGAACAGCACTTATAAGTTATAACACAAACAAAAAACAAGACGACCTTCAATAGGAGAAAATGATTTGTGATAATTGTTTAATGTTTCATAAATACTGTACTATTTAATATAGTAATTATATGCTTAGGGTATGTCAAATATCCTCAACTGTGGCACAAGTCGGTCACCACAGCATCGGATATTTAGCTCTCTTTTTGTTAATTTATTTTGTATAAACTTTAAATGTCTTTAATTAATAAATAATTTTTGTATTGATTTTTATTTTTTCTGACATTAGATATATTTAATACAAAGTTTTTATTAGTGATATTATTATAGTATATATTTATATATTATATAATTTATTTTAATGAAACCTATGATTGTGTCGACTAATAGATCTGTAATTAAAAGGAAAAACTTTTAAAAAACCACTTCTTTGTCAATACCTATAATCTAACACTTAAATCAACAAAATTATTGAATTACACAAATCTTTTTTGTTAATCAAATCTATGATTAACTGATTATAAAAAATAATTTGCAATCAATCAATCAATTAGTTTGCAGTTATTTAACAAAATAACAAATCAAAATATCTTTGAAATTAAAAATAGAGGCAAATAATGGGCGTTTGAGTCATTAGTTTTATAAATGAATTGCAATTTCAATAAAGTCTATGAAAAAGCGCTTAAATATCAGATGAATTTTGATAGCGGTTTGGCTCACAATCTGAAAATTGTTTTGTAACAAATCGTTTGTTTAAAATTCAAAGTTTCAATTTTCAAAGCAATTCATTATACAATGAAAAAATAAAACAATGAATTTAGTGTTAAAAAACTGATGAAAGTCTTGACTCATTTCAAACTCTCAGAATTGTATTTTAATTTTGGAGGAAAATTACACATTATTTTAAAGAGAATTCTGAAAACATTTAATATCATTCGACTTAATGACAATATTTTTAAATTAAATTTTTTTTTTGTTTTGCAGTTTTACAAGTTTTTTTGAAATAAGATTTCTTTTGTGTTGTGAAGAAAATCGTATTAAATACAACAATTTTCTGAAAATTAAAATATTTTATAGCAATAAATGAGCAGAAATTTCTTAGCTATTGTGAAACTAATTTTGAAAGTTAACAATAATTGTTAATTTGTGAATATCAGTGACATAAGAGTTATTTTAAATTAAGTCTTTGTTCTCTAATTTTGATTTTGATATATTACAAAAAAAAATTTAATAGAATTATTTCATAATTAGCTTCATATATGAAAATTCATTTTGAAATTCTAATAAATATTATTTTTAAAATTTTTATATACTATCATTAAATTGAATAAACTAGGGATAGACAATGAATTCAAAGTCAGAGGAGGGGGGGGTATAGGGTAATATTTTGAGAAATATTGCTCAAAAATCAGGGGAAGGCGGTATAAATCAAAATTCAAAATATGAAAAATACACAGGGGAGGGAAAGTAAGGTAAAATCAAAATTTTTTGGTCTGCGGTGCAAATGTCAGGGTAGGGTATTTTGGCTATACCCCCCCCCCACCATTGTCTATCCATAAATACACAATAATTAGTCAAAAATTTAGATCTATTTTAAAGTAAAAGCGAAGACTATATTCTTAAACTAAAGGCAATTCATTTGGTTTTTGTATTCTTGTGAATAACGATTATCTTAAAACTAAAGCATACTCCATCAGTTTAAATTTTGAGGTGGTTTTCCAATTTAGATATTCAGATTGGTAAATGTCTGATACAAATTTTGAATTTATAGCAATTGTTAAAATGAAACTTTTAAGTAATATTTGAATCAAAAAAGTGGTTAAACTTATATAGGCATGGATATATTTAATTAAATTTAAAATATATCAATAATCAAAAATATGATCCAATAAATTGAGCCTCTATTCAGACATTACCAATCTGTATAT
>JAQFXN010002473.1:0-12621 GCA_034693365.1 Liacarus xylariae
CTAAACAATTGTTGACTATTATTGCAATGTTTCTATACTTGTCAGTCAACAACTAATTCTCTCTCATATTTACTATAATTAATCTCAAACGTCTTATGAAGGAATTTATTCACATATTATATAATTAATAGATTTATATAAAGTGAAATTTATGAACATTGATGTTACGGAAAAAATATACAGAATTCAAATATTAATTTAGAATATTTAAATGTATAGGTGGAAAATGACTGCAATTTGATTTATATAACTTATGGAAAAATAATTTGATTATATATTTTGCTTTTAAATATATTCACACAACTTCTATATTGATATACACGAAATTTCTGACATGTAAAAGGGATTTAAAAATAATTATATTTGCAAAAAATGAGCCATTATTAATATTTTCTGATCTGTGGTCAATCAAAGGCGAGGGAACTTAAATGTCTATAATGGGCCAAGAATGTCCCGCAATCATAATTTGAAAGCTTGTTAAAAATTCAATAAAATATTTGTCTCTCTGACACATATAAATTTTCTGATTATCACCCTGAAAACAAATTGGAACCACTAATTCCTTCAACCATAAGTCTGATAAAAATTGTAGCTTGTAAATTTTATTTTTCGAGTGATGTTGTTAAATTTTAATAAGCAACTGTTTAGTTAATACATTATAAACAGGTTTAGATGATTAATTTGTTGAATTTGAATTAGTTTGATATTATTTTGACATTTAATATTTGTTATTCAAATGATATCTATAATGGAATATTCCCCAATCAGATTATTATCTCGAATTCAGCAATCTATAGTATACTGTAATTTGCTGCTAGTATATTAAATTTACTTTTTTAAAAGAATTTTAAAGTTGGTCAAATTTAATAATTATTTAGATTGGGCCATTCACTTTCTAACCATGTTTTAGTGAGTTGTAGTCAAATAACTCATCATTCTTTCCAATAATAATTTTTTGGGTCCTGAATAGTGTTTGTTTGCACTTCAACAGTGTCACTTTGTGACTATTATTTTCAATTGTTTTCATCGCCATCTTTATTGTTATTGTTTTTCAACATTCCATCACCTCATCCATCAATTACGTGATATAAATCTGTATCTTTTTCACCAGTGCTGCCCTCTACTGAGAAATAACTAAATGCCTTCGTCTAAGGTGTTCGAAAAGTCTACTAAGACCCCGAGATCCTCGAATAATAAGCGCTCCATTATAGCCGCCGAGTCATCACCGTCTGACAGTGACAAGTCAATGTCCGTACCAGACTACGGTCTGTCTAATTTGACTCAGGAACAACTGAAAGCCCAAGTTTACCACTTTTTCATCGGCCTCAAACTGTCTCAGGCGACTGTTCGCAATAGGTTCCGCGACTTCTTCGAACGTGCCCTCAAATACACTGCCGATTTCGAGAAGGAAGAAGCCGCCGAACAAAGCCGTCTAGCGATCGAGGGTCTAGCCGATATTTACGATGCTAGAATTAAAAACCTCGAAGACATCATAACAAACAGAGTATTGCCGGCTATAGAACAGTCAGTCGAGTCCACCGCAAAACTCTTCGAAGAGACACCCATGGAATCCAACGATCGGTAAGCCACTCCGAACAACTACCGCTTAATCATAAGCCTTCTTTCGCCGCTATATTGAGGCAGATCGAAATCTGTTAGTCGCCGCTCTGACCACCTGCTCATCATAGAGCCAGTCGGTCATACCGACGCCGACCTCACTCGGTCAGATTTTTGGGACACCGTCGACCCTGTAGTGCTGAACATAGGGTTCACCCGGGTGCGAAAAGATCGCAATGGGCGCCTGGTCGTCGCCGCACAAGACCAGTCGGAAATTGCTGCACTCAAGCACCGACTGACTAGTGACGACAGCTATGCGATTCGCTATACCGTCCGCGAACCGAACAAGCGTAATCCCCGAATGCAACTCCTCTCAGTCCCTAACGACCTCAGCGATGAAGCCGTCAACAAATTCATATATTCGCACAACAGCCACATTTCCGACTCATATGATATATTCGAGTTATACGCCGCAGACTTCAAATTTATCCTTTACTAGCGCCCGACTAACGACCGACAGAATATTGTCGTCCAAGTTACGTCCAAACTTGTTAAACTTTTTATTTCAAGGCGGCTCAAACTCGAGTGGGTGACCGTCGAGGCCATCGATCTTATCCTAGTCACTCGGTGCTATAACTGTTTCGGACTAGGTCATAAAGCAAGTCGTCTTCTGCACGACAAGACTAATGAGAAGGTCTGTAGCCATAAGCTGCCGTGTAGTCACTGTTGCGGTGAGTACAAATTCTTTAACTGCCCGGATAAAGCTGACAAGTCTAAGGCCTCGTGCGTCAACTGTGTGGATGAGAAAAATCGAGGCATACACACTACAGTCTCAACAGCACATTGCGCCTTGGATAACTCTTGCCTATGTCTCCGCCGATATAAGGAGTCGGAGTTTAATAGGACCGACTATGGCTGCTAACTCCACCGGCAGCACACCGGCTACAACACTGTCCTTTATTCAAATCAATCTCCGTCACTCTCACGTACCCTCTGCCCACCTGTCCAAACTAGCAGAGGAGGAGCGAACCGATGCTATATTCATTCAAGAGCCGTATATTCGCCAAGGCCGAGTTATCAGTCTGGACTCCGCAAAAACAGTTATATCGAAAGGCGCCTATCCAAAGGCAGCGATTGCCGTCAGATACCCCAATCTTTCCGATCACTTTTTTGCTAATCTGTCAGACGAAAATCATAAAGTGATTTCTACCGGCACAGCTACCGACAGAATCATTCTAGTCTCTGCATATCATAGGCCGCAGAATCACAACACAGAGGAGCTGACAGTCTTCGACGGCATAGTGTCACACTTTCGCACCGACAAGATATGCGTCTGCATAGACTCTAATGCACACGCACAAACCTGTGGTTCAACGGACGACAATTGCCGAGGTGAACAACTGTTGGGTACAATTGCTTCCTCCGGCCTGAATCTATTGAATGACGGCGATACTCCGACATTCGTTTGTGCAGAGAGAGAAGTGTCATCTTTTTCGACTTGACGAGCTACTCTCGACAGAACACATGTTCAGTGACCACCGTTATATAATGTTCACTATCGGACTTAACTCTCCAGCCAACAATCGCTTGACTTTGAGTCGACGCTTCTGTACTATTCGGGCGGATTCGGACAAATTCGCCAACCAACTGACACTCTCGAGAGAGTCATTGAGGACTGAAATAAATCGTATTCAATCTGCAGAAGACATTGAATTGACCCCCAAAAATTTCATCGATCTCGTCAGATATGCCGCTGAATCCTCGATTTCGTTCATAAGAACTAGTGCAAAGACTGTCCTGTGGTGGGTCCCAGAGATCACAGCCCAACGCCAGACGGAGCGTCTAAGGAACTCCTTTAAGAGGTGTAGGGACAACACAACTCGTATCCGAAGAAAGCAAGCATATCTATCAGAATTCAACCGTTACAAGTCAAGTCTTGTATGGCAAAAATTTCAGTCATTCCGCGACTTCTGTACCGCAGATTCAGACAAATACCTGTGGGGTCGAGTATATCAGATATACCGCCTGAAAAATCGCGATCACAGCCCCTCAAATCTATCGCACTCCCGGACGGCTCTTATACGGAGAGTGAGGCGGACTCTCTCCGCGCTTTATTAGTCGGCTATTATCCGTAGGATAACCCCAACGACGACATTTCAATGGAACAAACAGCGGATCGATTATCAGTATCGTTACCACCGGACATCAACGATGATAAGCCGTTCACAACAAATGAAGTAAGGCATACATTCAACTTATCATGGCTATGACTTAATCACCTCATGCATTGCACAAAATATGCTCGGCGTCCTCTGATATGAGGTCACCGACTTATTTAATCGGTGCCTAACAGTCGGCTGCTTCCCACGAGTGTTCAAAAGAGCTATAGTTTCGTTATTCCCAAAGCCAAACAACGAAACAATAGAAACTCATAAGGCATTTAAATAGATATGTCTTCTCTCGGTTATTGGCAAAGCGTTAGACTCGCTTATTATTTTGCGAATCCATTGGCACTTCAGAACAAATGATCTGTTATGAGCAAATCAGTACGGCTTTTGCCCCATAAAAGCACAACAGACGCCCTTCTAGCAGTCGTAGAGAGAGTACGTGAGTCCCAAATGAGACACGAGCGAGTACTGTTGATCTCTCTGGACATTTAGGGTGCCTTCGATAGTGCGAAATGGCACAACATATTATCGGCACTCAAGATCAAAAACTGCCCTCAAAATCTCTACCGCCTCGCGAGCTATTATTTGTCGGACCGCACCGTCATTGCAGAAACCCAGGCGATTAGAATAGCTCAACAGCAGACACAGGGCTGCATGCAGGGTACCCCTTCATCCCCTTTCTTTTGGAATGTACTGTTCGATTCGTTACTGAGACTACAAATGCCAGTCGGCGTTTCACTACAGGCGTTGCCGACGACCTGCTACTTATCGTAAGAGGAGGATCAAGCGAAAACCTACGGAACATAGTGACGTCTGCCCTCCAATCGATTCATGCCTGTAGTGTGCTATATCAGCTTCGGTTTGGCGCCTCTTAGTCTCAAGCCTTGGTTGTTAGGCCTATGACGGCGGCGAGCTCTACACCGCGTCAGATTATCAGTTTGAACGGGGCTCGGATCGACTATACACCGACAATAAAGTACCTCGGGGTCGTGTTAGACCGATCGCTCAACTTTAATGAACATATCGCTATTTCGTGTGCACGGGCGAAATAAGCCTTGTGCCGACTATCATTAGTTTCAATGTCACACTGGGGGATAACTTCCGCGTCAATGCGAACAATCTATTCAGGTGCGATAGAGCCAGCTCTCCTATATGCTTTGTCCTTTTTGGTGAATAGAGCTCGCGGTCAATTCAATAGGAAAAAGTTCGAGTCAGTACAATGTTTCGCAGTCCTTCTAATCACGAAAGGCTACCGTACAACTTCATCGGTCGCCTTGTGCGTTATTTCAGGCATAACACCTATTCACCTTCGCATAGAGCAAATAGTGGATTCGTCGCGGGACTTCACCGCCTATAACTTCACTTCAGAGCCAATTTTCTGAGTCCATCGATCACAGCAGAATAGAAAGGGACGTCAGATTTTTCGATCGGTGTCACCCAGGTGACAGAGTCGAAGTACCATCGAATCCATTTAACGCCGAACTCTCAATTGATATTCGGCTCAAGTCATTCTCAACAGCGAAAACCTCATCGTTTACCGTTTGGCGAAATGGTATACCTCTCCTAACGAAATGTTTTACGCTGGCTGCCGACTGCACTCCATTTCAGGCCGAATAGTTCGCTTTGGCCGAGTCCCTTCGCGCTGTGACCTCATATAGTGCTGCCTCACTTTGCATATTAACAAGCAGTCACTCTTCAGTAAAATCACTCGGCTCTGTCAACAATCTGCACCCGATTGTGAATGAAATACAAGCAGAAATCGCAAGTCATTGCCACAGGCACAAGGCTGTCCATTTGCCTACCGACCCCTGATAGGGTTTCGATAACAGACCCTCCGCTATCCATCGGAGATGTGCCGTACTGTCCATCACCAGTAGCTAATATTAAAAGCCGCATTAGTACTGAAATATACCGTCAATGAGACTCCGAGTGGACAATAAGTAATCAGAGCCGTTTAACATATGAGTACTTCCCGACCATTCGCAGCCGCCTATCAGCCAATCACTTCACCGCCGATTATTACACCACTCAATACCTGACCCAACGCGGTAGCTTCAGGCTCAATCTGCACCGTTTTGGTGTCGCTGACACACAGCTATGTTTGCACTGCAGCTCAGCCGACACAGTCCGCCATAGACTTATTGAGTGCGTGTTCTACGCATCTCTCCGACTCTAATTCAGCACAGAGACCAACCGAAGTCTGTCTGTGAACGTTCGCGAACCACCAAATTATATAAATAGATTAATAATTTATAAGCTTTAAAAAAAGATAAGTAGAACGTGCAGTGATTCATATATTATTGTACGGTTTATAAGTAAAGAAGAAGTTTAGAAAGATTAATTCAATGAATAAAAGTCTAACAATAGATTCATTTAGAGTGTAAAGTAAAGTAGACTTTCTATCACTTAAGAAAGATTCAATAATTCAACTTTAATTTAACTCAACTCAAGGAATAAACTCTAATTTCTAGGCAAATAATATTGTTTTTGAGTAACGATTTTTATTAATATTTCATACTATATAATTGTGATAATTCATTGAAAATAAGTTACGTTGCCTAATTTTTTGAAACTTTTAAACGCGGCAAATAAAATGAACACCGCTGATTTATATGAAATCTAAAATATAACAAAATATGTCTATTTTATTGTCACTTCAATTAATAAAAAAAATTGAAGACTCGTTAAATGAATTTTCTTGGAATTAATGAATTTTATAATAACATTTTTTATTCAAATCTTAAGAACTATTATTTTCAGACAATGAATGTCTTTTCAAAATTTTGATTATTATTAATTTCGTGTAAAGGATTTTTATAATAATGCAAAAAATACATTTTCTTTATAAATTGGAGTATATTTTGTAGTATTTTTAATATGAATTGATTCGTACTATTTTTATGAGTGGAAAGGGAGAGGGAGGGAGAGGGAGGGAGAGGGAGATGTATTCTCATTTTAAAACTTCATCCAATCATTTCTTTCAACACTACATAAGACAGACATAAAACGAGAAATGCATTAACAGTAATGACAGAATGTAGTGCTGGAAAGTGTCATTTACGTCATAAGTAGTGGTTGGGTTAGCGCTTGGTTTTAATACTTCCAGACTTTTACTCCTCTTATTCTCCCCCAAACCGTATCATCATTTGGTCCTTTGTTTTGGTCATATATTCAAACAAAAAACAGATAAGAAAAATCAATTTTATTTTAATACTTATTATGCATTCTATTGGGAAAAAATTGAATAATGTATTAAATAAATAGAAGGCGTTTCACAAAAAATACTATTATTTTATAGCTCTTTCACTTTAATACAATACAATTTAATTAATTCCCATCGGATAAAAGTGAATACTAAAGCCCACATTTGTATTACAGTGCTATCTATTTATTCTTTTAGTTCTTTTGAAATCTAAAAATAAAATTTTTCAATAAAATGAACTTTTTTTATTAGAAAAGATTAAATTCAATCGTAAAAACTTTTTTCTGCATTATTGTAGTTATGTTTGGAGTTTTGACAAACGTATTGCTGATATTATTTTGAATTTGTTGGGCATTTAAATAAAATTTACATAAAATTATTATATCTTTTATTGGTTTGTCTTCACAAACAAAGCTCCAGTCTTTCAATACTTATGTCGCACTCAAAACAGAATTATTGGATTGAATTTTTGAATTGAATGAAAATTATATTTCACGTTGTTTTGATTAAAATTTTTGCAATGTTTTCGCAATTTAACCAAGTAATTATATACCGATATTATATTCAATATTATAAAAGCTTATAATTTATTTACTAAAGTTTCGAAAAACAAATAACGAATTGAATGATTAAATTCTTTTCAATCTATAATTAATTAAATATTTGTTTTGTAATTCAAATACTAAGTATACGAAATATTCTAAAGCTAAGACATAAAACAACAGATACCAGAAATTTCTAAATTGGATTTTGCAGTTCCTACTATCCATTAGAATTGGCTATAATTTTTATCCCCTTAACATATCTCGTCTTTATTCTAGCAACTTTTTAACAAGTCGTGTTAGCTTATTTTTAAAATTGTCAAAAAATGAGTTTTGAGATAAATTATTAATATCAGGATCATTTTGTAAATAATATGAAAAACATGAAATCTCCATAAGAAAATGTTAAGGGAAAACTAAATTAATGAATTTTAAGAATAATTTGCAAAAAATTACTTTTCTAGTGTTTTTTTCCATAAATTCAAAAATTACATTTGATTTTTTTTATGCTTAAATCACAAACCATGATGCTGCTATTGACCTGTTTATAATTGAATAACATACATTGATGAAAATCTGAAGCAGAACCTGGGCATTACACGCGGCAGTTTTTGAAAAATATTTCTTCAATAGTATAGCTATGCAATAAAAAATATCCAAAAAATGAACAATTTTCAGACAAAAATGCATTTTTAAGGTGTTTTTGAAGTTCTCTAGAATTTTTTTGCGAAATTTTTAATGTTTAATAATCAGTCAAATAATTGTATACAGTTTCTTAAATTTCACTAAGAAATTAATTTAAAATTATAAAACTTTAAAATATTATTCGGACATAATTATATTCATTTATATAGTTAACAATAATTTTCTTATACATTAACAAACTGTAAAATATAAATAAGGTATAAATTGAATATTATCATTTTTTAACTACAGTAAAGAGACTTTAATAGTAAATAAGTAAAAAAAATTATATCTCTTTTCCTGGGACCCATTTAGGCCTAATATTTAGGGATATTATTTTAGACATCTTGAAGTTAATTTTCATGTTTGTTAGAATACGATATCAATTTCTCATTTCGCAGACTATAGGAGTTAATATATTTTAATATAATCAGTGAAGCAATCCTTTATAGATAAATTACTATTTGTATTAAAAAAATTAATAATAGTTAAGAATTACTGAATAATTTGATAAATATTAAGTTTATTTTGAATTCAATGTTTGTTCAATTTTTAAAATACATTCTTTTTATCTTTAATTATTAGAAATTCTTGAACCGAAAAAGTTTAGAATTACTTTGGTTGAAAAATTTCATACAAAAACTGTGAATAACAAATACAAAAGTTTTGCGATCATTAACTAAAGAGAAACTTTTCATTTCTGCTATTATTAATATTTCTCCATTACCATTTAATCAGGGGTCCCCATAAATAATCATTTTAGGGAAATGTATGCTAATGTAAAAATAGTATTAAATGCAAATACAGTATTAAAGTCTAAGCTTATATCGATCTAAAGGACAGGAATGAATATTCTTTGAAACATTTGGCTATATTTAAATGTTTTATCTAAATAAAACATTTTACTTTAAACCCAATGTCAAATCTTGCGAGTACATTTGATTCTGAAATTCTATCAAACTATATTTTGAAGGCACTGCCGATATTCCTTTGGCGACTCCGAATTTTATCTAAAAAGAATCTGAATATTATTTCTTATATAAAATTCTTCATTATTATTATTATTATTATTATTATTACTATTATTTGAAATAAGAATATAGTGTTTGCAATAAACATGAAAAGCTGTTTCCACTTTCGTCGTCTTTATTGTTAGACATCTTATTCTCTCCTACTTTACTACAGTAGAGTACAGTATATATACCATTGAAAGTTCAGTCCAATTAGTTTTGTTGCACCACTGCTTATGTTTAACGACAATGATATGTGATCTCAATCTTTTGCATCCAATGGCATAAAATGTATTTCTTTTTTCTAGAAGTATGAGCACTAAAATTGAATGAAAAATAAAATAGAACTCAAATCCTAACGACAAAAACAAACCCTATTCTCGAGAATACAATAGCAAATAATTACATACATTATAGGGAAGAAAAGGAAATATAAAAATATTTTGAAGCAATAAATAATTAGCAAACAAACCAACAAAAATATGACCAGAGTTTCACATATAAAATAATAACAATATTATTTGTTTTATCGAAAGATTGTTTCGGAGAAAACTTTCTATTTTTGTTATTTTTTTTGTTTTAGTTTTGAGTATAAAATTTTGTTTGCAGACGAGTACAGGTCATTGATCTTTAGGATTTAGCTTATATACTGTATGTGTTTGTGGTTTGAATTCTGTATTTTTATTTTATTTTATCATTTTTTTTACCCAAAGAAGAAAAATATGATAAGAACTAAGAACAACAACACATTGGCTCTCTCTTTCTCTCTCTCCCTATCCTCTCCTCTTTGTTGACGATCTTTGTCTTATTCTTCTTGTTGTCGTCCAATAATATATCTTCTTATTTCTTATAGATTTTAGATTTATTTTCAAAGTTTTTCCTACCATTTCATCAATAGTAATAGCAATAGTAATCTCTTTCTCTGTCTCTTTATTATATGTCGTTTTTCATTACTTTTTGCTGGAATTTTATACTTTAAGCCTAGTTTTACAATAATTCGAGAGATTTTTGCTCTTAAGCCCTGAAACGTATAAATTATTAAAAATGATAAGTTTTATGAATCAAATTTCGTTATTTTATTTTTTTATATGTAATTTTTATATTTAAATTATAAACAGCGCATTATTAAATCAAATAAATTTAAATGAGTACTCATTTTCTGGTTTTTCTATTAAAGTTTGTGTCGCAAAAAAAAATAACGACTCCTTTTGCATATCATTTAGAGAAATAGTGAAAATCTATGTTATATTACTTTGAAGTATAACTAGATTTCAAGAAAGTTGAATACTTGAGAGCGCAGTACAAAACCATAGAGTAATCTAATTATTCAATAAAATTTATTGTTAACTAAGTTGGAAACTATTTCATACGAGATTTGCATAGAAATCTAATTTTGGTAAATTTTTAAAACTGATTTTTAATGAAACGCATAAGTTCTATCACCCTGATGCTCTTTTAAATCACCAATTTTTCAGTGAATTCACTAAATCAACAGAACTGATAAATTCGGTGTTGAGTTCGACTTTAATACTCCATTTAGAGTTGAATAGAGGCGTAAACATAGCATAGGGTTTCAAAAAAGGACGGATGAAGTGGTAGGCAATAAAATGATACTTTTTTGACATAACTTTCGTATGAATTCGATTCGACACAAAAAAAGAAACATAAAAAACAAGAAAAATAGAGAATAGAAAATATAGTGAAATTACTTCTAAAGGGGGAAAAACTGATACATAATTTCAGTTAAATATATGTCATTGAACTGAAATGTGGGACTCAATCAGAATAAAATCACGAATAAAAATGTAGAGAAAAAACTTTTCTGCAATACAATAAATATAATGTTGAAAAAGAAACACATATTTTGTGCAAAAAAAAGAAGAAAAGAAAGAAAAATTATTCAAAATAACACAAATGAAATGTCAGGAAACGGGAAGACACGAAGCATTGGTAAAGAGAATTTTCAGTTACATTTGGAAGTTTTCTTTCTCTTTATTTCTTTTTCTCTCTCTATTTAGAGAAGGAATTGGATCCTGGTATTATTTAATGTAAACTCGAGTAAAGTTTTTTCTTTCTCTTTCTGTTCTATCGCTTCTTATACTTTGAATGCCAGTAAAAATGTTTTGAGTCGTAAAATAAGACTACTTTAAGCCCTCACTATCTATAACTTCATTTAGAGGGCTATTATTATGCGCGACCACTGCACACATTTTTAGGAAATAACGTTGTCCTGAATGACAATAGGCAATAGTCCAGTGCCAAACACACACATACTGTATATACTACATAACCATAGACACCAACCAAACCAACACATAAAGTGTGTCTCGTTTTCCAAATAATGTGTGCATATTGTGTAATCTTGAATAGGAATTGCAAGAGTGGAGAGGGAGGCGAGGGGAGAGAGAGGGAGAGAGCGAGATCACTAACTGTTTTTATAATTCAATGGTTGTGCAGAAGTTTTTAGAGCTCAAAACAATCATTTCTTTGTTTCTCAGCATAAAAACGATACAATTTGTTAGACTCAGTGCTAACTCTTGTTGTTTGTGCAGTAATTTATGAATTAATTCAAAGCTATTTCTCAACACAAAAAAAACTATATTTTTGATGATCTTTTTAATATAAATATTATTCCCAATAAATGTGAAGTCATTTCTTGTGTGACATAAGAGGAGAACTGAAATCCCAGAAAAGTTATTCTACAAACTGAGCTGACCTTTAATTTTATTGCTAAGAACTTAATGTTAGGCCCAATGGATTCGTCGTTTTATCGGTTTTTATGCTCTTATCGATCAAAGTTGTGGAACCCTTTTTCAGCTTTATTTTTTGGTTCGGATTCTTGTTTTTTGTTGTCTTTCTCTGCATTCAGTTCACTATTTCTGGCCATCATTTCTATGCCATTTCTCTTATTCAATATCTCTTTCAATGTGTCTCAATATTCTCAACATTTCATATAAAACCTTTGAGTCAATAGAGTTAAATAGTATGGAATCGTTGTTACGATTGTTGCTATGGATAGACGTATTCATATTTAGGTGGTTTACATCAAAAAGTATTTTTTGCCAATCAATAATTTATTTGATTTTATTTACATTAAAAATATATCATTCAATTCGTTACGAAATTAATGTTTAAATTATTATAATTCTGAGTCGACTTTCTCTATAACTGAATAAAAAGTAATTTTTTTAACTCCGCTTTCGAAGAGAAAGGAGTATATAGATTCGTTTCCACCACCCTCCCACCACCACCCTTACCACCCACCACCACTCTAATTAATATCTATTGGTTTAGCATGGACAGGTAAAGCTATGGTATAGGAAACTGAAACTATGCTAATGCTATAACCTATGAAATATCCTGCATTAAGCGAACATACAGTAATTAATTAACTGGCACGAATAAGGGCCTAAACGTCATTTGAATTGTTGGACTATTTCATAGAATTATATCTGAAT
>JAQFXN010002474.1:0-12614 GCA_034693365.1 Liacarus xylariae
TTTGAGTTTTTATGTGTGACTAAGCTGTGACCGATAGCCAAAATATTAATTTGAATGAACATATAGTCATTCGTAGACATTATATCAAATTTTTTATTTTGCATTATTTGATATTATTGTTAATCTTTCGGTCACTGATTAATCTAATATAAAAACTCAGAGCTAATGAGTAAGAATCAAGCATTTGTCCGTTCAGTTTAAAATGATTCTCCACTGTATATTTATTATACGTTAAGAAAACTTCACCTTTGCATCTTGATGCCTACAGCACTACAAACCCTTTATAGTACCCTGAACACCGTTATTTTTCTTTTGATTCAATAGCAATTAAAGATTTGTCCATTGTTAAAAATAAAAGTGGAAATTTCAATTGACTTATCATGGAAAATTAAAAACACTATCTGCAAAATTGTCAGAATTGTGAAACATTTGCCAGAGCGGATTTTAGCCAGATTAATTTTAGTAGATTTAACAAATAAATAGATTATTAATATTTAATTGATTTGAATTCAATATTAAAAACTTTCAAATAATTAAATATAATATTTTAAACATATTTAAGAAATCGGATCCAATTTATTAAGAAGTGGTTCCATAGTCCTCTGCCAGACCTCATATCCGGCTGTGTTCGGGTGCAATATGTCCGGGTCAGGCGTGTAGAGCTCGGCCTTTATCTTTCCGTCTGGACTTTCAAACTGCGACCACATATCCAACCAAAAGACTTTACTATTGTCACCAAATTTCGCGATCAAAGTATTCAGTTGTTTCGCACGGGGGCTCATAGTTGTGGATCCTCTCGGCAGTACTCCCAACAGAATTATCTTGGTTGAGGGCATTTTCAAAAATAATTGATCTATTATTTCTTTAATTCCATGTGCAATGTCTTCATTTACATTGTAATGCAAATTGTTTGTACCTTTTATTCAAATAAGTTATTATTTTTAAAAATAGTCTAATTTTGTGCATTTATTAAAACACAATATACCGATCATAAGTATAGACACTTTAGCATTGATTCCATCGAATTCTTTATTTGCGATTCTCCACAAAACGTTTTCAGTTCTATCGCCTCCAATGCCGTATAGGTATGCGTGTCTGGGAGTATAGTATTTGGTAAAAACCGTCTTTCCATAATTAGCCCAGCCCACAGTGATTGAGTCCCCGATAAATACGACCCTCTCATCCTTTCTATGCAGTTCAGTCTGATTAAGCAATGCAACATGGTGATCCATCCAGTTTTGGTCCTTAGCCTGAGGAGTCCAGGGATGTTCCTGTGCCAAACACAGGCCTAAACCAAGAAATAAAATCAAACTTTTGAACTGCATATTTATGGTTTTATATTTTTGGTAAAATAAAAAAAAATTCATAAATCAATTGATTTAAGTATTTAATATTTTTGATAATCACTTCATGATATGCTATAATGATTTTGAAAAACAATAAAAGTGTTTTCCAAGAGAACTGCAAGTTAAGGAAAATAAATTGAAATTATTTTTTAACTGTACCTGAAAATGATAAGTAATTTAATAATTTGATTCCTTCCGTATTTGCAAACCGGGAATAAATTAATATATAAAATCTGATTTAGAAATAGATATTATGTTTTAGCTATTATTCCTTATTTTAAATCTAATAATACTACAAAATTTCTCCCATCTCTAGCATATTTTGACATCTCTGACCTTCTATATAATTGAATCTTGATGATATAGTGTGAATTAAGCAAATGGAGATAAATTCTACAAGAAAACAATATTTACCTACAGTACAAAAGTATAAAATATTAATAAAAATTTTGGAAAGATCCTTCTAAATTATATGCTTGGAAATGCCAAGAATATATTTAAAATACAACGGTAATTTGTATCTGAAGATTCTTGGTTAGGTATGCTTTTACAAATTTTTAAATAAAATCTAAGCAATAACATTATATAAAAATTTGTCCTCCAAGGTGGTTAATAATTTACCTATGTTTTATTTCGATTTCAGCAATGGTAAATTATTGATAAATAAATAAAAAACACAGTGAAATGCAATTCAAAGGTAATGATAAAAATGTTTACTCAAATCAGATATTATTTATTATGTACTACTTGATTATTAAAAAATAAGTCCATTAGTACTAGATAAATTATATTTTAAAAGTGGAAAGATGGTCTTAAAGATATGATTTTATAAAATTCTACTTTAGTTTCCATCTGTTATAAAACTGTATTAGTGCCAAAATATCCATAAATAGTGTTTAGGAAATAATGAGATTAGAATTTTCAAAGTAACCTGAAAGGTTTTTGTTTGCTTTGATGTAAATACATATTTAATTACAAAAATATTCCTTGATTTAATGTAATCCGAACTAAGTATTTTCCAAAATCTTAGGAATATAAAATTAATCAGAAAGTAATCTTGTTTAAAATGAACAAATTTATTTTATTGGAACTTGATTATTTTCTTCGATAATTAACATATTTATATTATATTTTATTATTGAGATCACTTTTTTTTAATTTGCGTAAAATTTCTAACTATGAACTTCAGGCAAATCGAGATCAAAAGATTCGGATTTTTTGGTTAAGGGCTTGGGTTCTATTTACAAAATTTTGGGGCGATGATTGATTGGTGGATATATGATAAGTAATGCTTTTATTTGTTTGACGATCAATATTTTCTAAAAATATCATTGCGTCTGACCACACGAGTCTCAAGAACCTCAAATGGGAACCACTCCATAGATTATCTATTTGGCGTTATTAATAAAGGATTTATATACTATCCGTTATTAATAAAGGAATATAAGACCATTGTTGTACATTTTCACTATTAAAGAGAATTTTCAGAATAATATAACACCCTATAACTAATTAATGGGACTAGGTTTGAAAGAAAATTTAAAGGGCTCTTTAATAGTGAAAATGTAGTAGCTATATTAGTAACCGCTATGAGTAAAAAGGGGGGACACACACATACATACACGGAAATCTCGAATCTATAAGCACGAATTCTTAAAGGAATACGAGCTAAAAAATTTCCTAACAAATAATGCGTGACACATTAGGCATGCAGTTACATCATTCTTTTAAATGTATAGATGAAACTGCCTGTCTGCCTCATGTGTCACGCCCTATTGTTGAACAAAAGCATTGTTAAGAATATATGGTTGACAACAATTAGTCAACCAGTTGAAATTTTAAAATTTGAAACTCGTTCGAGAACGACCACAATACTTTCATTATAGATATCGCGCAACTAATTATATCCTTACACTGTTGATCAGTTTTCGAGCAAACGGTAGTTTTCGAGTAATCTAAAACGGCCGCTGCCAATATTTTTCAAGGTGATAGCCATTCCTCCAGTTCTTAACCGGGTGCCATTTTCAGATAATCCCCGTACAGAATTATTTTTCGCACGATTGTATTTGCTAAAGCACCCTATGATATAGTAATGGTTCAAATCTAAGACGGCCGCTACCAATATATTTCAAGCTGTTCACCATTAATTATTTACATTCAATTGTATTTGAGGGTTAAGGAGTACTGCGGGTCAATTATACAATAGTCATTCTTTTAAAAGTGTTCTTTTAATTTAGTTTAGGATAGGATTGATAATGTTAGTTTGTTTTGATTAAATTAGGATATGATAGTTTAGTAAGAATAAGGTAGGTAGTTTAGGTTAGGTTAGTTCAAAGTACAAATGGGAGTAGTTCAGATCGGTCTGTTCCGCCAAAGAGGTATCTGTCAAACTAAACACATGATCTCAAAAAATAATTTTCAATCTAAAATAGAGATATACAACAGTAAGACATGTAAAAGACTTGCACACTTGAGTTTGTTTTTAAAGACACGTTTTGATATTAATAATTACAACAAAACTACTAATAGACTAATAGATAGGTTTATATGATTAAAGTTTATTTATTAATAGTTAAATAATAAAATGTTTTTGAAAATTCAAAATTAATTATAAATTTAACATAGCTTAAGTGATAGCAATGTTTACGAAGAATGAGAACTGAGAGCTTAAGTGAACAATTTGTTCAAGAGTGGGTCCATGGTCTTCTGCCAGGCCGTATACCCTGCTGCATTGATGTGCAGTTTGTCGTCATTGTAGAGCTCTGTCTTCAACTGTCCATTTGTGCCTTCAAATGACGACCACATATCCAAATAAAAGACTTTACTGTTGTCACCCAATTTCGCAATTAAAGTATTCAGTTGTTTGGCTTTAGCTCCCAGTGGTTCAGCTCTGGGAAGAACTCCCAACAGAATTATTTTAGTTGAGGGCATTTTGGCTAATAATTCAGTCAGAATTTCTTTGACTCCGTGTGCGATGTCTTCTTCTGTATTACTGCCCAAATTGTTTGTTCCTGTGATTCAAACAAAATATAAGAAAATTAATTAGTAATTGATTTTAATTATAGAGAATATAATATAATATACCGATCATAAGGACTGTCACTTTAGGGTTAAGTCCATCGAACTCTTTGTTTTGGATTCTGTAGATAACGTTTTGGGTTACGTCACCTCCAATACCATAGTTGTATGCATGTCTAGGAGTGTAGACTTTGTTCCAAAGATCAGTCTGACCCCCACCCCAACCCCAACCCTCAGTGATTGAGTCGCCAACGAATATAAGCTGTGCGTCGGCCTTGTGTTGGGCCGTTTGATCCAATAAGGCCTGATGTCTTTGTATCCAACCCGCATCTTTAGCCTGAGGATCCCAGGGATGGTTTTGTGCCAAACATTGGCCTAAGACTAGTAACAGAACAAAACCTGTGATGAATTGCATTTTATTAAATTGGATTTCAAACACAATAACAATTAATTCTCACAAATTTTCGCTTAAATAGAGTATATTTGATAATCGATTCCGTCATATGTTTTGATGTTCTAGAAAAAGGATTTGATTATTCGATTATTCACAATCTCCAAGGAAAATCTTATCAGTGAACAAGGTCGACAGGACTGCCAATTTTTCTTTACTTAGCTTTACACAATTGCATTATATAACCTAGGCTCAATGATAAATTAATGTTCACATTGTCAAAGAGATATTTGTACAATGAATTAGTTTCTACACAATTTACAAAAATCAAATTTTTAAGCCCTTTCCTTTCGAGAGACTTTTGATCTTATAATACATTAAAATCTTAATCTTATTATTTTAATGCAAATATCAAAAACTTCTTTATTAAATTGATTTTATTCATAGATATGTTTGTTTAATAATATAATTAAAGCTAACGAATATTTAAGCTAACAATTTGGCTAAAGTTGGTTCCATAGTCTTCTGCCAAACGTCATAACCGGATGAATTCAAGTGCAGTTTGTCAGTCACATAGAGCTGTGTATTCTGTTGTCCGTTTGTTGTAAAGGCGTTCCACATATCCAACCAAAAGACATTGTTATTGTCACCTAATTTCGCAATTAAAGTATTCAGTTGTTTGGCTTTACCTCCCAGGGGTTCAGCTCTGGGAAGAATTCCCAACAGAATTATTTTAGTTGAGGGCATTTTGGCTAATAATTCAGTCAGAATTTTTTTGATTCCTTTAGTCGTGTCCTCAACTGTATTGCCGTTCAAATTGTTTGTTCCTGTCATTCAAATAAGATATAAGAAAATTAATTAGTAATTGATTTTAATTATATAGAATATAATACAGTCATTGCCAGTTCAGAAAACAACTTGTGTTCACAAATTAATAAACAGACTCTTGCTAATTACAATTTTCTAATGTTGTTTATTTCATATATGAACTGACCCTCAATTCTACATCATAACGAATAATAAGATAGACTAAATCAGCTTGCTGTTAATAAAAAATATGTTACCTATCGAGTGAATTTAAAATTTTCCTATTGAATAGAAAATCTGTCTATTTATTTGTGAACACCAGTTGTTTTCTGAACTGGCAATGACTGATATAATATAATATAAGGGTAGTCAATAAAAAAGGACGGTCGTAAAATTGGATTTATTCCAAAACGGCTTAAGATTTTTAAAATCTATAAAAAGCTTATAAAAAATCTACTATCGAATAGGCAGTGCTTTAATTATCTTTTTAATCTGATAAGAAAATTCCGAGAGAACGTTACAAATACAAAGGTTATAATCACAGCTCAAACAGGGGGTGATAGGGTGGGGGTGGGATAACACGAGAGCTCAAACATGTATCAAAATAAAGTGTTACTCTTCGAATCTTAATTCCACCTCTATCCGCATCCCACCCCCACCCCCACCACCTTTTGAGCTGTGACTATAACCATTGCATTTGTACGTTATCTCTGAATTCTCTTATCAGATTAAAAAGAATTATATAGCACAGCCTATTCAATAGTAAATCTTTTAAAAGCTTTTCACAGATTTTAAAAATCTTAATCCATTTTGGAGTAAATTCAATTTTACCACATCCTATCTTCTTGACTAACCTTATATAATATACCGATCATAAGAACTGTCACTTTAGGGTTAAGTCCATCGAACTCTTTATTCTGGATTCTGTAGATAACGTTTTGTGTTACGTCACCTGCAATACCATAATTATACGCGTGTCTGGGAGTGTATGTCTTAGTCCAGGCAGTAGTTCCACCTGAAGTTCCGCCCCAACCCCAGCCTTCTGTTATTGAGTCGCCTATGAATATAAGCTCTGCATCTGCTTTGTGTTGTGCCGTTTGTTGGAGTAGCTGTTGGTGGTGTTCCAGCCAACCTGAGTCTCCCTGTCTCGCCTGGGCATCCCATGGATTCCACTGTGCAAAACATTGGCCTAAGACTAATGACAGAACAAAACTAGTGATGGATTGCATTTTATTGAATTGAATTTCAAACACAACTACAGGTTTACAGTTTTATACGTAATTAATAATAATGTTTTAAACAAAATTTAATACAAACTTAAATTCTTCTGAATAGTCGTTAAACTAAAAGTTTATAGAATTAATAAAACAAAATCATATTTTTTGTTATCTATTGAAGAATAAGTTTTCGGCAAATCTATGTCGAAAATAAAAATATTGATTGCATTTTACATTTGATTTAATACAACTTCTAAATTCTGGATATTTATATTTGAATGAAATAATGCTCAAACATATATCTGTGCAAACAGAAGAGTCCAATTATATGCACTGATAAATTAATATTTGAACACATTATTAAACTCTAAGAACAGAGATAAACAAGTAATGCGAAAAAAGGGTTAATAAGGGTTAGGTTTCAAAATTTTCCTAAGTGTATATTGGTAATTATTCTGAATGTTTGAAGTTTACTAATACTTATAAGAATTATTATTAAAAGCTACTAATTTTCTTTTGTCCAAAACACCCGAACAGGTGTTTATAAAACTTTCGAAACAATGAAAATTGAATGTTAATTCATCCATTAGACTTTACGGTGGCTTGTTCAAATATATAATTGCTAGAGGGTATTGTTATTCACAATTTTTCAATTGAGAGCAAAGTTATGTGTGGTATTGAGATATGGAAAGGGATATTACTTAAGTGTAATTTTCTAAATATCAAACATCAATAATGAAATCCAATGGATGTCTGAAAATTAAACAATAGTTCAAATAATGGGCATTTGAAGAAAGGTAATAATGAATTAATAGAAAATAAAGTTTAAATAATATGTATTCAAAGAGTTGGATACAATTGATTAAGAAGTGGTTCCATAGTCTTCTGCCAGACCTCATATCCGGCTGTATTCAAGTGCAGTTTGTCCGACACATATAACTCTGTCTTCTGTTTCCCGTTTGCGCTTTCAAACTGCGACCACATATCCAACCAAAAGATTTTACTGTTGTCATCGAATTTGGCGATCAGAGTATTCAGTTGTTTTGCTTTGGCTCCGGCAGAACCATCTCTGGGAAGTACTCCCAACAGAATTATTTTGGTTGAACTCATTTTCACTAATAATTGAGTCAGAATTTCTTTGATTCCGTGTGCGATGTCTTCCACTGTATTCCCACCCAAATTGTTTGTGCCTTTGATTCAAATAAAATATTGAAAAAATATATTTTAGAATTAGTTATCAATAGAGAACATATACTACAATATACCGATCATAAGAACAGTCACTGTAGGACTGAGTCCATCGAATTCTTTATTAGCAATTCTATACAAAACACCTTCAGTCACATCGCCTCCCAATCCATAATTGTAAGCGTGTTTGGGAGTGTAGTATTGGGTGAAGACAGGCAGTCCATATTCCTGGTCCTCCCAGCGCCGGATTATTGAATCGCCGAGAAATACCATTTTGATATCATTTTTGTGTTGCGCCGTTTGGTTTAATAAAAGCTGGTGTCGACTCATAAAAGCTGAATCCCCTGCCCGGGCCACCCAGGGGTGACTCTGTGCCAAACATTGACTAACAAATAGTACAAATAATAGACCAAAACTTTGCATTTTATTAGTTTTCAAATACTAATGTAATTTGTTTCATAAAAGCTTTATTTAAAGAGAGAATAATATTTAATAATTGATTCAGTTATCTACTTATGTTCAGAAACGGATTCTTCCAAGCGGATTTTAAATGCATTGAGTAAACACTTGAATACTGGATCTCCTGTAACAACCATGGTAGGTTTAAGTTCTTAATATCTACTTGTAAGGAAAGTTATTTTAAATATTTTTACTTAAAAATATTAAATAAATGTGACTTGTTAAAAATAAATGAATGAAAATTAATTGAAATAAGCATTTTAAAATTTAAATCTATATTTTGAATCAGTTTGCTAATTTATTTTTAAACCACTTCACCAACATTGTTGGTCACCCCTGGAGTTTTGCGTCGATTCCATTAATTTGGACTATTAAAGCCTTGATTAGATTGTGAATAGTTTCCTGAAAAGCTTTATTTAATAATTTGATTTAACAAAATGTTTTTTGTTATAAGCAAGTGCAAATCTTGTTGATTCTATAAAAATTTGGCATATTATGAAACTCAATTTTTTAAATAAATAATATCGTTAAATATTAAATGGATATTAAATCACTTCAGTGCTGTTGTATGGCATTCAAAAAGAGATTAACTTTCACATTGACTGACACAAACTCTATTGTTTCCTAATAGAGTTGAATATGAAAATTAATCTCTTTGTGAATGCCATACAACAGCACTGATTCACTATTAACTTTCATATATGAATTCCAATGAATTATTCCATGAGAGACAAACAACTGGTGATTAAACATTTATTTTAGATATTTTAACAGTTCAACAACTATCTATACCAGGCATCCGCTTTTGTGGCCGTGACGGCCCCTTTGAAAATTCTTACACATATATCATAATATGATTTTATTTCAAAACCAATTCAAATCTTTTAATCGAAGGATAATTACAGAATATAGTAGACCTCATAGTATTCTTTAAATATTATTTGATTAAAACATTTGAATTGGTTTTCAAATAAAGCATTATTTCTAACTTATGTTTTATTTTATAACCCGTTTCTCGATTGTACTAATCATATCTATATTTAAGAGTTGAGTTGGATTTTATAATCTTTTATTGTATTTGACTATTCATATAAGTGAACCATAGGTTTAAAAATAATGTTGAAATAAGTTTTTTGGATAAGATTTAACATGTGATAGATTTTAGCGGATGCTTGATCTATACAAATAAAAATTAATTTGATCCTGGGTGAGCGATGTTTTTAAAATTTTATTTAATTAAAAGATTTTTAAAAATGAAATGAATTTTTGTTATAAATTGTTATTAATTTTTGTATAGTAAGTTCCAATTAGCCTATTGGCCATTTTTCAGGACTATGTGTTAAATATATTACTATTATTATTTTGAATGCAAGAAGATTTTTAAAAAATTACTAGGAATTGAAGAAGTTGTGTTAATAAATATAACTATTTTAGAAAAAAAATTAAGAATGTGAGAGAACTAATAATGATAGGATGTAAACTAAAATCAACCTGACAAAACTTGTACAGAATTTGAGTTCTACCAGAAATATACAAGATTATGCTATCAATAGCTATTAATAGAATTCAAGTGTGATTTTAAAATAAATGAATCGAATAAATAGTTTATACAATATGTTTCTATCAGGAGTAAAAAGTCATTGGGGATATTTTGCAAAATCTCAAACTCAGAGAGGGTATTTAGACTATACCCCTTGGCGACCCCTGGTCTAGGGAGGATATTTTGAGAAATTTGCAAATATCTAGTTATATAGAAACAGGAATTGTATTAAATCAGAGAACAGTTCTAGAGTTTTGTTGAATACCCGCTTAAACGATAGACTCCAATGATGGGTGGGATCTGAGACAGAGATCTGAAATTTATTTCTAATTGGGATTTGCATTGCTTTCTGTATTATTTTGGTCACCGATTAAAATGCACTGAAACACGAATTTGTAAAATAATAATAGAATTTCACTTTTGAAACCATTTATATAAATCAACAATTAATATATCAAAAGTTGAATTTGAAATAATTGATACAAAAAAATATAAGTAAAACAATTTTCAAACGGTTTTCAAATACCAATATCTGAAGCGAAGACTAATTGAAATTTTGGACAATTGTTGGACAGTTTTGGATAATAGCTCTATAGTTGGATAGATCTTCAGCACAAATGGGTTCGTGTTGTTGTGGACAGAAAGAGGATAAGGATAAGGATAGGGGCAAACAAGAGAATAGACAGAAACCGGTATCGCCCACTCCCGCCACTGCCACCAATGGTCCGGTGCCTCCCGGCAATCCAGGAGTGAAGGAGCTGTCAGTGACAAAGGCAAAGGAAATAAGTAAAAAGTTATTTAAAGTCGAAGTCGAGGACTCAGAGGTCGAGCAGAAGAAAGTGATTGAAGACGAGAAACTGGAGAAAGAGATGAAGCATTCGGTGAAAGGAGGAGAGAGTGCTTACGGGAAAGTGAAGGCCACGCGGGTTAAGGAGAGTAAGAGGAAAGGGTTGTCCGCTTCCAACTACAACTCCACAGGACTGGTGGACAAGCAGTCGCAGGAGTTCGCAATTGTGCGCGAATTCTTGGCCACAAAGAACTATCAACTCATAGAATCAATCGGTTCCGGGAATTACGCCGAAGTATATAAGGCCTATATGTCGGAGCGGAGCAGATATGTGGCGGTGAAAGTGATTGACTTAACCAAAGCCAATGAGAACTATAGGGTGAGTTTCCTCCCCCGAGAAATAGGCATTTTAAGACAGCTCAGACACCCGGGCATTATCAAGACGTACGAAGTCTGCCAAACAGTCAACAGGATATTCATGATTATGGAGTTCTGCCATTTGGGGACTTTGACTGATTGGCTGCGAGAGAGGGGAGCGCTTCCGGAGGGCATCGCATGGAAAATGTGTCACTTAATACTGGAAGCACTGCATTACATGCACTCAATCAAAATAGCGCACAGAGACCTGAAGCTGGAGAACATTCTGGTGAACGATAAATACGCCCCAAAACTAAGTGACTTTAGTTACTCAGTAGTGGTCGACTCAACCCTTTCCCAGCAGTTCTGCGGTTCGCTTCCATACTTTGCGCCCGAAATACTCCAACACAAACCTCACGACCCCTTGGCTTCTGATGTGTGGAGTTTAGGCATCTGTTTCTATGTTATGGTTTGCGATGGACTGCCCTTTAGAATAGATGACGACAAACAGATGCTTAACAAACAGCTCGAAAGGGACTGGGATTTCAAGAAAAGAGTCCAAAACAAACTGTCGAATGAACTCAAGTCAATGATTCGCAAAATGCTTGAACCGGATGTCACCAAAAGAGCCACAACAGAGATACTAATGAACGACCCCTGGATTAAGAATAAGCCAAAACCCAGCGATTAATATAAGTCAATAGAAAGTCATAGAAAGTCAGAACTGAATCCCATTTCAAAAGTCTTTACTTAAATATTCACAAAAGTCTAATAAAAATCATTTCAATTGTTTCGATAAATAAATATATTTTAAATGTTCAACAGTTTTATGTGTATTCATTGGTACTTAAATAGGGATTAGTCATAGACAATGGGGGGGGGGGGTATGGCCAAAATAGCGAAGTCTGTGATAAAAAAGAGGACCGCCCCCTCCCCTAGAAATTTGAAGAATATTCTGTGAAATCGTGTCTAAATTCTTAGAAAATTAGTAGAATTTTATCAAATTATTGCTTAATTTGGTAAATTCTTTAGATTCTTACAGAATTCATCATAATTTGCCTTAATTCTATCAAAATCTGCTAAATTCTACATTTTAATTAAAATCTGCAAGAATTTCAAGATTGTAAATAACGCCCTCTATAACACCTGTGACTTTGAGGCTCTTATTAGTACTGAATTATGAGTGATATTGATTGTATTAGTTATAAATATTTTAGTTCATTTAATATTATACTCGAAATACATAAAAATCGGTAAATTATAATAAACAAATTAGGGCTATACTTTCGGGACGATTCTAGACACTTTTTAATCCATCCGCTCCCTAATAACTTTGAAATTAAGTGAAAAAATTGTAAATTAAAAAAACATCTAATAACCAGCCAGTTACATTTATAACCTTATTCTAAACATAATTATTTATTTACACTTATATTAATCTTAATTAACACAATTTGTATTATCGTTAGTCCTATAAAGCATTCTTATATAACTACATTACACC
>JAQFXN010002475.1:0-12612 GCA_034693365.1 Liacarus xylariae
TACTATACGGGCTCTGATCTGCACTTATTTTATTCATTTTGTCTCAATTTATTACTTTTAATAAAACCCGAAAACTTTTGACTCTTTCTTTCACTAGAAATCATAGAACAAACTTCTATGTAATCAAAAAAGCACTAAATAGCCTATCGCGCGCTCTTAACAATGACCATCGACTTTTCGGACACACTATACATTGCATTATACAAGGTTTTAAAAATTTTATATTTTGCCAAACCCTACGACAACAATATGTGTGTATTTATAGTATGTATGGATTCGACTGTCAGTTTTTAATATAACCTATTACTGTATATACAATAGTAATAGTATTGAGTGAGTCAGAGAGGAAAGAGAGAGCACAGACTGCGATATGTATGAGAACCAGTGTTGCCAAACCCTGAGGACCTCCGGGAATGAGAAGTGCTCTTAAAGGGACAAACCCTATGATAAGAGAAACTGCGGTCAAAAATATTATAAAATCACTTCCAAAGGATATATTGAGTCCATTGAAAGTATACCCAAAATAGGGGCCGATTTGGGAATATTTGGTGACTTCAGTGAACAGTAGTGTTTGTGTTGACAACACTGCGAATAATGAGCTGAGAGTTTGAGACACGCTTTGAGTGAATAGTTTTTATGGTTTGTATTGAATGCAAACAAATGTCAACAAAACAAATGACGGATTGAACCGACAGTTAAACCACTTCTTCGCCACTAATACAACACATTTGCTGTAGATTTCAATCATTTTATCGATTATTAAATTATTGTTTTTTGTCTAAAAGTATTTAAAGTGTTTGACAACTAATAAGAGTTGTGTCCAAAAGTGGTGTTAAGGGCGGAACCGATTGACCCGATTATGGCGAACAACAAAACGGGTCTGAAATCACATATTTTTGTTTGGTTTGGCTTTTATTCATTGATTTTGATGTGAATTTAGGGAAATCTGGAGAAGAAGTGGTTGTAATTGCAAAATATGATTACACAGCGCAGGGCTCACAGGAGTTGGACCTCAAGAAGAATGAGAGACTGGTATTACTGGACGACAGTAAGCACTGGTGGAAAGTCCTTAATTCCCGAAATCAGTCCGGATTTGTTCCCTCGAATTACGTGAAGAGAGAAAAGCCTTCGCTGTTCGACAGCATTAGGAAAAGGGTTCGCAAGAAGACTGATTCGATCCGACAGAACACGTCTCCCCTCTCCTCCCCGATGTCGGCCAAAGCGGTGGACATAAACATTCGGTGTTCGCCCGCAAACAGTCTTCCGCGACCGGCAATGAGTGGCACTAAAGTGGACAACAGTTGTGAGACTTCGAGTTCAACCACTCCTTACCTAAAAATATCGGCTTTCGTTAAATACAACTATGAATCGCAACAATCGGATGAATTAACTCTAGTCAAGGGCTCTAAAGTGACTGTAATGGAGAAGTCATCCGACGGCTGGTGGAAGGGAGAGCTCAATGGAAGGGTCGGTTGGTTTCCATCCAATTATGTCTTCGAAGAGAACTCCGATTCGATTAACAATCGTTTGGAACAAAACCAAACAAAACATTTGAAAACAGTTAATGAATTAAATAATGAGAGCACAAGAAATCTTAAGCCAGTGATGGCCACCAATGGCAGCACTTCTCCCACCGCTAACTGTGTTTTGGATTTTGTTATCGCTTTGTATTCATTTCAGTCCCAAAACGAAGAAGAGCTCAGTTTTCAAAAGAGTGAAAGACTGGAAATAATAGAGCGACCGGTGAATGACCCGGACTGGTGGAAAGCACGCAACCAAAATGGAGAGGTAGGTCTCGTCCCCAAGAACTATGTGCAAGTGGTTAACGACAATTTGGATGACAACTTGGATTCATTCAATATAATCGGTGCACAAAAGGAAACCCCAAAACTAATGGTCGGCGCAGGGCTTAGCTCTCCGTTAGTTCAGTCCAAAAACAGAGTTCCACTAATGACCAAAACTGAAGTGAACGACCGTTTGTGGTATTTCGGCAGCATTTCTAGGGGTCAGTGCGACCAAATGCTTAATGAGATGGCAGAGGACGGGGACTTTGTTATTAGAGACAGTGAAACGAATGTAAGTCCAAAAGATTCAGATTTTCATTACAATCGATAATCAAATATATGATTAAATGACACTATTGTCTGAATTTAAAGATAAGGTTTGCCAACAGGTATTAAAGAACAGTACCCCCAATTGACTACTTCCTAATTAGGTTCGGGTGTTCTATAATTATATTAACATTTTAACTCATTTTAATTGTATGAAACCGAACAATACTCTGCCCTCAATGCCATAGTTGTAGACTATAACCACTCCTGTGTCTGATATCTCTTACATCTTGGGTTTTGAGACACAATTAAGGCTTTATATCAAATAATAAGTAAAAATGAATTATTTATACAATATTTGAATAACATTTTCTAAATTTATTAAACATTACATTATTTTTATTATTCCTGTATTTGAAATGAATTTATAAGAAAGCCTTTTATTACAGTTTTATCTTATAATGAGTTCATTAATGATTGTATGCATTTGTGGCACAAATAGGTTGGCGATTATTCAGTATCACTGAAGGCTCCGCTCAGGAATAAACACTTTCGCGTTCACTACGACGACGGGGTTTATTGCATCGGACAGAGAAGGTTCGGCTCATTAGACGAATTGATAGAACACTATAAAAAAGCACCGATATATACAAGTCCAAAGGGTGATAAAATGTATTTGATTAAGCCGTTCGCCAAACCTCAACTCTAATTGTAATTACACTATAGTTTAGTAAACATAAATAGCACTAAAAAATACATTTCATTAAAACCCATATTTGCGATCAAACGACAGCTTATTATAACACAATCCTTGCTTTACTTCTAATTCACATAATTTCCTAAACGTTTTGAATTTCAATTATTTTTTTTTTGTGAAAGTGCTCTTATCATTACTATTATTACTTTAATATTATTTCAAACTATTTTCAAATTATTTTTAGTCACTTATCAAATGTTAATTAAATATAATTTTTTATGTGTTTATATTTGTTTAGAAAAAAATTGTAATTAATTTTCTATTTCAAGGCTTTAATAACTAATTTCAAAATCAATCTTTGATTCTGAATATTATTAGAATAATTAATAGGATTTAATTGACAGATAATATCAAACATAATGTTGAATATAATTATTTTGATGATTAAATATTTAATTAATCAGTGATTCATTGAAAGTTCAATTGAGAGCACTTATATCTGATTTCAATCAAAATTCACGAATCTATACATTTGAACAAATGATGAATTTTGATTGGTTTAACTCAAACACCAATAAGTTTAGAGATTATAAATAGTTAAACTTAAAAAGTTTTTTCTATTTTTTGCGATCAGTTCTAGAATTCTAATTAATATAAGTTAAGGGTATTTATTGACTATTTTTTACGATTTCTTAGATTTTTATTTTCATTAATAATATGAATACTTATATTAATTTTTGTTAAAGATTATGAGCCAAACCTAAAATAAATTTTCTGTTTGTTTACACTGTTTTTCATCTCTACTTTAAAATATTTTTTTGATTAAATCATTTTTTACATTTTTCTTGTTTTTCCTTTATTTCACTGAATTTTTCTTTTGATTCTATTTTTTATTAATTTAACTTTTTTCTAATCAACTTTGCTTTGACTTAATCTGAATATATTTTATGTGCCATTCATTAACACAATATTGTAATAAAAAAATCGCATTTATTTGTCCAAAAAAAAACTTAAACTTCTGTTTAACTAAAACCTATAGAATTGCAGCTGAAGTTTAGATTACTTAAAAAAGTAATTTCTAAGTCATTCACACCTTTGAGCTGTAGTTTTCCCAAAGTTATTGATACAAACAAATACTCAAATTATTTTCTGATTGTTTGGGGAAATCTATTGATTGCAGCTTTTGGTAAATAATATATTAATGTATAGCAAGTATAGCGACAATTAATAATTGTATCGAAATTATAATAATTATTAAACCATTTTTTAATTTGATGTTTGTGTACAGTAATTAAGACTTAGTTTTATTGTATTAAGAATGGGCTCAACACTGATCTCTCTTTGAAAACTTTTAATTCTTTTATTTTTTAGTTTGAATTTAACACAAATATTATTATTTAAAAATTATACAAAAATTGATATATAGTTTAAATTATGTAAAAAGTTTTGTCATTAAGTAATTATATAATTATATAATTTATGTGAGCCTTTGAATCCGATATTCAATTATTATAATAAAGATATAAATATAGCTAAATATTAAAATCCGCAACCGTTTCGTCCACTCCTTTTAAATTGTAATTTTCCCAAAATTGACTTAATCTGTCGTTTTTATTGGAACAAAACGCTCGAAAGTCTTGCATTATTTTTCTCATTGAATTCTCATCGCCAGTCACTCCTGTTTTCCATCTCTTTGTAATCATATAATTCCAACACCAGAGGAATCCAATCTATATATCAATTGAATGTTCAATCAGTTTCTCCTTAATTAAAGACATAACAACTCAATTACTTTTGCATCGATTCGAGTCGACTCTCCCGCCTGTTTAACACCACTGAAGTGACGGGTTATGTACTCTTCGTGAGGACTGCAAGCCGTGTCGCTGTCGTCGGTCTTATGTTATTCAAAACAATTATTGAAAATAAAATATATTTCAGAAATTGGTTCAAACCTTTAAAAATTTGCCTCTTTTTCTGACACTTTTATACGGAGAAGAGGCCGGGTTTTTGCTCGGAATCATTACAAAAATACTTCCGGACACGTGAACGAATTGTCTTTGATTGTCAGTGGTTGGGTCGTGGAATGGGATAAAACCAAATTTTACTAAAATTCTTTCCTGAAAATTGAAAAGACCTTCGCCTAAAAGTAGTTATAAATTAATTATTTTTCGATTTGAATACAATTCAATCGGTGCTAACCTTCGAGTAGTTTTGTTGCAATTCTCGGTAAACTATCGACACTAAGTGTGATATATATCGGACCTCTCAATGGATCGGATTTGCTTGAAAAGGGCAGTGCGAATGGATCGGCCGGAATGGGAACTGAAATACAATTAAATGGAATGAAGACCTTGAAGTGAATCGTTTACAAACATTTCCCCCGAATATCATTTCATTGTTTAATTTATATGAAATTCTTACTCCAAATACAATTAATGACATTTATTAATACTTGTGTGAAGTGTGCCAATTATGCTGATTATATTTAAAGGCATATACTGTATGGTAAATAGTTATTTTGGTTAGTAAGAATCCACAAGTGTGGTGTACAGTGAACAGGCAATAAGAATGTACTGCACAAATATATGGGTCGATTATTTATCAAATGAGAATCAACTATATAGCAGTTGCAGTATATTTCTATAGATATGCTATATTCAGTTGATTCACTTGAAATTATCGACCCATAGAGACATTAAATAAAGTCACCAATGAATGAAACTGTGATCACGAGATTTTTTGGTAAATTTATAAATTTGCATACCATTTCCCCAACATACATGCGCTGTGTATATGCATTCTGTTCTAGCATGAGACCAGATATGGGAATGGGGGGTCCAGCCCGGATTACCTTCAACTTAGAAATATTTTTAACATTGCGTCTATGGTATATTTACTGATCTTCGTTTTCGGGCAATGAATCTAAATGAATGAATTTAAATAATTAATCCTTATTTATAAGTAAAACGGCAGGGGTAGCCAAGGTCGACCGAGTAAGAAGTTATAGCTGGGGGTATTTTGAGAAAATTTTCTCAAAAAGTCAGGGGAGGGAGATATAAAAATTATCAAAATACGTAAGGTAAAAATAAAAATTTGCTTGCAGCGCAGTCAGGGGGGGGGGGTGATTTTCAAATTCTCAAATTAAGGGAGTATTTAGGTTACATTGGCGGCCTCTAGTAAAACTGATTAATTGTATCAACTAAATTCATCATTTGATGACAGATCAACCAAGTGTTGACATTTTTTTTTGTTTAGATTTACAATAAGCAAGACATGGATCGATGGGGAAAATTATAAAATCAAACATTATTTTAGTTATTTTACAGTTCATTAATAATTATTACTAAAAAATGCACTTATATGTAATATGTGATTCAACCCAAAAATGTACAAAAACCTAGTACACTTATATCCTGATATAAGTGCACCTTTCTAAGAAAATGAGATATAAGTGCATGCACTACAATATGGAAGAAGACGGTATAAAAAAATGCAAACAATATAAAAATATATAAGAGATAGAAATATGGCGTCAAATGGATTAATGTGTCATTTTATGACATCTTTCAAATGAGATTGATAAAACTCCCAAGATTCAATTTCGTAACACCCATTTCTTAGATTATTGTAAAATGTGGTTAAATTCTGTCAAAATAAGTCCACAAGTCACATTTTCGACAAAAGGTACAGGGGAGGGGTATTTTGCAATGGTCAAATTCTTGAAGAATTTAATCAAAAATAATTTAACAAAATTCTGTTATTTTTCTAGAATTTAGACAGAATCTGACTGAATATTCAGCAAACGGGGCCTTCAAGGGGAGTACTTGAGGATAGCCTATAGGGCTATTCGGTCTAAACGACAGGGGCTATTTCGGACTGTACCCACTTTGGCCATTCCTGTACAATATGGCCATTAACTTAATAGTATCGATACGTTTCACTCATTTGGCAATTTATCGAATAAGAAATGCTAAAAAATTCAATTATTCACTTTCCCTACCCTTCCATTTAAAGTGTTATTTTATCGCCAACTTTTGTGAAATCGCTGTTAAGTTAATTAATTTATTTCATAGAAATGTGTTTAGGGGAAATGTATTTGAGGGAAGTGTCACTTAAAGAGCTAATCCTAACCCAAATGAAGTCCTGTGGACGTTGTCTTCCGACTCCAACCCATAACTATCTCTGCAATGGAATTTCCAGTGGCGACCATCCATTCGATGATCATTTCAAACGCCTGTTCCGGATCGTAGACACTGTGATATTTTATGTTAACCCATTCCACTCTTCCATTTTTGGATCCGTCGTCTAAGTCTAAGATTGTGTTCTTAAAAGTAAAGTCTAAGCAAACAATGATTTGGGATTAGTTTAACTTCAGTTCAAATTAATAAATGTCTGTCAAATACCCTGAACTTCCGAAGCAACCCCACCCAAAAACACTTCATCTGCAGTGCTATACCAGTCCTCATAATTCTTAGCTAAACTACTTTGTGGGACAATCCCGACTTCCATCCATTCCTTTTCAAACATATGAATATCACTCTCTTGTCTGAACAAAAAGTTTGCACTATTTGTGTCTAAAATACAATATAAATAAAAGCCGTGTTTGAAGGGCTGTGTCTTATCTCCGGACGCATGACATATGACTCCGGACTCGACCATTGACTGAAATAACGTTATGGCAATGCCTTCTGTCAACACATTCTCGATATGAGTTTTGGCCCAAAACACTGCTTCAGCACTAATGAAAGTAAAGGGCGCTAAACCTCCCGATTTGGTCAAAAAATTCAAAGAACTGAAACAAAAAAATATTTTCGATAAATATTAAAAACGATTTGGAAATTATGTCAAACAATACATACTTTCCTTTTTTCATGGCTTCAATGATTTCCCAATGAGACGAATGAATGTTTAATCTCTTAATCGTTTCATTGCTTTCAAATGAATCTTCATTTGGAGTCAATTCGGACTCAATTATAGGTGACTTACAGGCAAAAGTGGAGACAAGCCCTCCGTCCACTTCATCGCAATCAATGGGCTTTTCATTCATCGGTATATTTAGAGTTAATTTCTGTGAATTCATTACTTTTGAAGTTTGATTGGAATTCATATTATCCCTAAATAAAGCGCTATTAATATCGTTTGAGTTTATGTCCAACGGCTGAGACATTCTATTGACATGTGTTTGTGTGCTCTGCAGAGAAGGCACAGGTATTTGTGTTGAACCCGAACTGAACCGTCTATTAGTTGTTTGAGAAATTTGAATCTTTTTGGAGTCAGACTTAGGGTTAGTTTTGCGCGCATTGGGCGGTCGTCTGATTCGGTTAATCATTTCTAAGAACTTAATGAACCCCTCCTGGAGTTGAATCTTCTCTTCGACGGTAAAGTCGTGGTAGAGATCGCACGGATAGTCATCCTCTCCGCTCAGGTATTTATCAATAATAGTTTTAGTGATCGACTGCATTGAGGGCAACATCAGAAGTCGAAAGCGCCAGTATTTGAGACCCTCCCTGAGCTCGTACTCGCCGTCAGCCCTCATACACGTGTAGTTATCCAAATAATTCCATTTATATGTTTCTAACTTTTCACTCGTGAAGTCAACCCACGAAACCCCATACGTCTCGTTGTCTGGGGTTCTGATTCGATAGCAGTAATGGATTTTGATTACAGGATAGGGATGTCTCGGGTGATAATTCGTGACGTATATTGTCTTTTCGTCTAATTTCAATTCGTGGAAAATTCTTCCGATACTCATCGCGTATTCATATTTTTCCTGTGCTTTTCCTAATTTCAAACGATTTTTTGAATTATTCGGTAATAAAATTATTTGAAAGCCCTGTTGTAAGCGCTGACAAATCAGTTCCAAATAGACCTGAATTGTGGTCAACGGCTGGTGATATTTAGCGTCTTCATCGCCTCTATAGCACCGCTGTTGCAATAGATCTGCGCTCTGGTCTTCAGGTAACAGATTATAGCCATAAGTGACGTAATCCTGTTGTAGCGTTCGTTTGTCCGGCAAAAAGTCAGTAGTGATGGGCAGACAGGCGGGCATTACCAGTGACTTCCAATCAACACCAGTTGTGATGGCAGGCGTCCACTCCTGTTCGCCGGTCGCTCCCCAGGCCCACAACAAACTCTTGTCCGAATGAACTGATGATAAGTTTTTGGAAACATCACCATTAAATCCAATAGAAGTTCGCGTTTGAGTCGCTTTATTGGGTTTCAGGCCTTCATTCAAATTTGTGGTATTTGTTATGTTCTTAAGCGTTAACTTCTTTTCACTCGTATTCCACGGATGTTCTGATGATTTCATTTGAACGATTGATATTTTCCTACAGTTCTGGGAATCCGATTGATCTCTTGAATCAATGGTTAGTGAAGAGTCAGCACAAGCAGCCGATGGCAATAGAGTGCAGGCAGTGTTCTGGGGAACGGCCTGATAGTGATGCTGTTGCATGAATATTCCCGTCGGACCCAATGGGAACACATGAGTCCAACGCCTTCTGTTTGAGTTCAGTTTAATGGTCACGTGTGAGGGATCAAACGGATTGATCAGTGCTTTGGACTTTAGGTGATCTCTGCCAAAGGTAGTGCTGTAGCCGCGAACCATCAAATCGTCTTTTGATTCTGGTTTGGCCTTAAAGTCTAGAAAACGGATTGAATTTGGTTTATATTTTGCTCCACTCTTTTGATCGATTCATACCTTTAATGCTTTTGTTCTCAACAGAAGTGGACAAATGAGAAAAGTATCCCTGAAGTGGACTCAAATGACTTCTATATCTAGGAATCGATGGAATTTCCATTGACTCTGACTTAGTGGGAGAGTTGGGCGGAGTATTGGCATAGAGTGTCAGCTCATCGGACAGAAACATCTCAGACGCCCTTCGAATCGGTTTCTGCGGTCGAGACAATTGAGTCGATAATACAGTGTTTCGTCGCACTGATGGCTGACATGTATTACACGACTCTAAACATAAAATATTTTAATATCTGTTACAATCATTTGATTGCTATACTGACTGTTGGGCACAGTATTGGGTGGAGAAGAGGCTATTTTGAAGACTTGTGAATCGTATTCGTCGTAATCAACAAAAGGAATATTTCGACACGACTTCAAATGAGAAGGAGATTCACGACTCGGAGACCGATATAACTGATTGTTTGGGCTTTTAATCGAATGATTATTCTTTAGATAAACATTCGGTAATTTAATTCGCGGAACAAAATTCGAATAACTTATTGGTTTAGAAGAAGAGTAGAAACTGTAAAGAATTATACAATTATTGAACTGAAAATTGTTGTTTGGATCGAACCTCAAACTGACCTCAAATTGATCCAATGAGGCATATTGTACTGGACATCACTCATGTTGACACACGTCGGGAAATTGAACTTTGCGTTGAACTGTAGGACAATATCTCTATTCATGAGTTAATTTTTCTAAAAATTAAAGCTTATTTTTGAGAATAACCTTAAATAAGGGAACGGCATGTAGTGGTTGTTCCCCTAAACAAACCAAATCACTTCCAATTCCTATTTAAAACTATTTAAAGATAAGTAAAATTCAATTTTGAAAACACAATTGAATCAAACCGTTGTCTATAATTCTCTGTTTAGTAATATTTGTCAGATCTAAGTCCACTTCATAGACCCCAACACCGGGAGAGATAACTACAGATAATTGTCCGGTTCTGTCAAAACTACGATCCAAATGATGTCTTTCGAAAACTATGAAAATATCACAAAAAATAGTTACAATTTATTACTATTTATAATATTGAATACCATTTAAGGACATATTTAGGACTTCGAGAAAGTTTCCCTGAGATGAGGAGGAATTGTATGCTTTCGGAACTTTAAGTCCATTTTTTTCATGATATCTAATGACTTCGTTTTCGTATTGATTGAAAAGTCTTCGAAGGAAAATAAGTGTTGAACTCCAGTCTTCGACCCTTTCGTTTTGAACGGCAACCCTATAGTAGTCCTCATAGAACCTTCCCTTATAGTCCTGTTGGAGACACTCGCGCATCGATTCCGGGAAGTCTTCGATACAATAGGCGTCAAAATAAGTTCGCGAAAACAATACAATAGTCACGTCATGACTGCAATTGAATCTCTAAACAAATTAATTCAATAATTAATAACATTTCCCACAAATTTCATTGACTTTCAATCATTTAATTTACTTTCCATTTGTCGAACAAATCGGAAAGGAATCCATTGACAGCTTTCTCGAAATAAAGGTCGCCATTGATGTCATAGTCCCACATCTCGGAACTCATCTGAAGGAACAGGTAAACCATACTGGAGGCCGACCGGTACACCACTTTAGTCTCACTGTTGACATAACCCGAGGCCACTCTCTCGCCCTGAGACCACATTTCAAACACTTGACACCTGATGTTACAGAACTCTATCTTCTGATTCAAGTAAACACAAGTATTGGAAATGTATCTCTTGAGTCGCCACATATCACTGCGCGCTAAGTACTGGTCTTTGAAGAAGAATTCGACCGAATCTAAAACAACACTACTTATGTCCACTTTATTGACGATAACATCGCAATAGTTCCTCAACTGAAAGGTCGAAACGATTGTCTGTTCAATACTTATTTTCTGATTCTCTTTCACATCTTTGGGATAGTCTTCGAAGGACTTGACTTGCATTAAGAGACGACTGCAATGAGTAATGTTTCTGTACTCTAGTCTATCACTACAACAGAATATTAGATCAAATAATATTAAAATACCTGAAGTGATCGTCCGGTGAATAGATTTCTATCACATCTCCTATTTTCAAATGAGGAAACTCTTTCTGATTGATCACTAAATCTTCTGTTTTGACAAACAAATTAAAAAATAGCAAATAATAGATAGAATCCAGTAATACATCATTTGTTTCGGTTAAATCACATGCTGTTTGAGTTAGTCATACCTAGGATACTGCTTTTGGAGGTGTTTCTGAGGTGATGTTCATTGCCGTACATTTGCCACTATTTAAAACTGTGAACAATATTATCCTACTGTTAGTGTAGTTTTAAATAGTTACAGATGTACTCTTACTTCACCTCCAAAAGCAATATCCCAGTCATACCCAACGTATTTTATTCTAATTGAATAAGTGGACAGGTTGACATGAATAAGTACAGGTTGTTTACCATGCTAAAATTAGTCTGACTTAATGTTTATTCAACAAATTGGAAAACAACAAGTATTAAAGCCCATTCAATGGTTTTCGAGATAAGGTGAAAAATCAGAAAAACCATTGAATATCGAGTTTGATTATATTGCCACTAGTTTCAGCATGTGCCAATTAGTCAGCATTTTATCTCGAAATATCATATTAGAAAAGAAGGCATATATCTTGGGGATAAGTCCATATATAAGGGGATTTATGGACAAGGAATTTTCTAGTTTGATCAATCATAAAATGACACATTATTCCATTTGGAACCATACAGTATTTCTATCTCTTATGGTTTTCGATTTATTAATTTTGTTTGATGTACTGATAAATTTAACCAAAAGTCACATTTTCAAAAATTTATTTAGCCTCCGCCCTTAAATAAAACAAATTCTGAAAATTATTTGTTAGCCTTCATATAAGGTAAGGATGTTTTAAAGTTGGCTAAAAGGGAGACTTCACGAGATTTTTGGTAGTTATAAATTCACATGTCGTATTCCTAAGTCCTATCCAGTATTATGCACTCTTTTCCAATATGATAATTAGAGATAAAATTTACTAACGAATTTGGGTAATTGAGACGTGGATCCTGACCAAAAAACCAATAAAATTGCTTTATGCGATGTGTTCTCTGTATGACACAGATAGAATTTTAACTGTATTTAATAATACAAAAGTTTATCA
>JAQFXN010002476.1:0-12612 GCA_034693365.1 Liacarus xylariae
TACAAGTTTTAAATTAAAGTTTAGTCATTCATACAAACTCTTTATGAGACAATTTTTATTTCAAATTATGTGATATTAAAATTGAGCTGTCGGTCTCAGTTTAGTCAAATATACTAACATTAATCCAAAAACTAATAGTTTGGTCTAATAGCCGTGCAGAAAAGGAAAATCGTTGGTTTAAATAAATTTAAAATTTTGATAAATATTATTATTTTTTATTTATTTTTTATTTTCTGCAGTGATGTGATCTAGAGGGTTTAATCTGATAAGAGTTTGAAACTGAATCATATCTACGAATACAAACTCTATAGATTTCAATTGAGTTCAATAGAGTAAGTATTAGTAAATATGATTCAGTTTCAAACTCTTATCTGATTAGAACCCCTGGTTAGCATCGCTGAACCTAATCTATAATTAAAATTTGATTTGATTTGATCACAATATAAAAACATTCTTTTTTGTCATATTTTGTTATATCTTTCCTTTTGTTTCCATTTCTTTGATTTAATTTTATTATTTATGAATTTATTTCGTAAACTTAGTTTCCATAAGAAGAATAAAATATTTTTACATTCTATTCATATAAAGACAATTCTAGAAATGAGTTCAAAATTTCGACAAAACAATTTCGAGTAAAAGAATAGCTGAAAAATAGAAAGAATGGCTTTATTTTTAAAACATGAGTTACAATATTATGGTTCAGCAGAAAGAGAGCATTACTTTAACAATAATGCCCTCATTTTATGTTTCAAATATTCACTTTAAATGATAATAATCTTAAATAATGTCTTATTTGACAATTTAACAATTGATTTCTTAATGAATTAATTTAGAAATTTCTTTGTTTCTGATTCTAATATTTCAAAAATCTGAAATTCCTTAAACAGATTAAAATATTGATTCTTATATTAGAAATAAACAAGATTCCTTTTTTAAATCATCAATTTGGCATTATTAATTAATTATGAAATAATTTAAGTTTATAAGAATTCATTTTAAAGTTGAGTTGTGTCGGGGATAATGAAATTCTTATATAAGAATAATTGTTAAGCTGTGAATGAAATCAGTTTTAGGCAACAACTGATAGAAAGCAGATATCGATTCGATTGCATTCACAGCTTTTTGTATTCGAGTCATGTCATGCCATCCAAATCAATGCGAGTGAATGAAGAAAAACTCTACTATAAAATGGCAAAACAACCATTTTAACGATCACTTTATGAATCACTAGTGCCCTAATTTTTGCCATCAAATAAACTCGTATTTACTTTTTTCGTTCGCTTACACTAAATCTAATTCCTTTCGTCTGTTTAACTATTTCCTAATCAATATCTAAACATTTTAAGTGATATTCGGATGAATAAATTAATTCAATTGATTTTTTTTTACTTTTCAAATATTTGCCATTTTATTGCAAAAAACAATAAAATGTTAACAGTCTCATTTTCCAATTTCCGAGTCATGTGTTCATTATTATAGATTCCTACAAATTCATATTTCATTAGATACTGTAAAGTGACATTCTTATTTTTAAGAGAACTCATAATGAAAAAAGTTTAATTAAATTTAATCTGTATGAAATTTGAAAATTTTATCACAAGTTAAAACTTATTAATCTTTGATCTTCATAAGCATTAATATAAGTGGTTATTCAATTTCAAACAATATATTTTGACTCTGAGATTGAAAACTTAAAGATCGAAATTTTATGCATCCCTTGTGGGCATCACTGATGATAATTCAATTAAAATTGATTGACATTAGACAACGAAAGTTGTAAAATACAAAATCAAAAGTTGTATTATTGGAAAAGAATAAAAGGTTCGATAAATATAAGTAAAAATCTTAGGTTTTTACCGACATTGAAGTAATAATATCTCAAGAACTATCACAATGGAACCAAGCTTATATTGAGTTTTAGATAATTTTGAACTTTTTACAAGAAGGTTCAAAAATGGGTATAATTTGAGCGCGATTTTGCAGCAGACAGAAAGTCTCATTTTATCTTAAGTTTATTTTATATTGCATCAAGTCCATTTTCTTGCTGCTGCAAAATCAAATATGTTTTATCCCTGAATTTCAAGCCTGTTTATTAAATGCTTAATATCGCTCAAATTTCAATAAAAGCTTGGTCTTATTATGTAATCAACAGGGGTCGCCAAGGTCGGCCGAGTCAAGGTGGGTATAGAGGGGATATTTTGAGAAAATTTTACCAAAAAGGCAGGGGTATATAATTTTTTTCAAAATCTGAAAAATGCATAGGGGTAAAGTAAAAATACAAATTTTTGCGCCGCAGACGCAAAAAAATCAGGGGGTGTTTAGGCTATACGCCTCCTTGGCGACCCCTGTATTATGATGACTTATATTGTATTTATCGAACCTTTTTATTATTTTTCATTCATATATCAATTGTACAAGCATAAATGCTTCATGACAGTATGGCAAATATTTCTAAGACTTACCGTATAAGTTACCTTGTTAATTTAAATGTAACAACAGAATCGTCTTATATAAAATATCTGGATTGAATTTATAATAAGGAATAACAGAAGTTAACATAAGTTCGATACAGTGTACTGTCTAAATTATTTTTAAATTACAGTTTTTATCTTCTATATAGCTCAAAATATAAGATCAGTTACATTTATATTATTTTTGACAATTTATCATATTGAGCAATGTAATATCAATTTCTAGTGAACAGAAATGAGACAGGTCCAGTTCGGGATACTCACCCAAGATAACAAAAATAGTTTATAAAAGGCGTTTTCCTGCTTTGAAAAAATATACACACCACTTTTCTGAAAAGTTTACTATTTACCTATATTCAAATACACACTGTCAAAAATTATTCTGTTAAACTTCTCAAGGGCTAAAGTGCCAGAGAGGGGGGGGGGGTATTTTTCCTCGAAAGCTTAAGGAGGAATTATAGAATGTATTTCATTATTATATTATTATCACCTTGAGGGTCTAACTAGTAAGGGAGGATTTTGCAAAATCACAGAATTTAATAAAATTTTGTAAATTTTCTCAAAATAAAAATATTCTGATTATTGTGAGAAAATGGGGAAATATATTCGTGCGCTTCAAAAATTTTACCTAGTAACTTATTTGGGTTTGGCTCTCTTCCCACTGCTTTGGCTTATAATAGCAATCATATTACATAGTAGGGTCCGGACTTGTGATAATTTTTCAAACCCAACCCAACCCTGACCCGTAATTAACTTAGTTCAACCCAACCCGGCGTATTAAAAATCAAACCCAACCAAACCCTGACCCGTTGCGAAAAAAGTAAAACCCGCCCAACCCAACCCAATTTAGTAAAAAGTAAACCCAACCCAAACCCGTAGATTTTATTGTTACTAAACTTGTTAAAAATTATGATTCATCAATATAAACTAATTTTCCCATAATTTTCGGATAATTTGAGATAATTTTTTAATTTTCCAAAAATTACTTTTAATGGATTCCAACATTCAATATTTGTTTGTCTGAGAGCACATTGAATACAACTGAATGACTTGATAACTAATGACGAATAATGAACTTATTTCTGTTATATTTTATTTATATTTTACAGTTTTTATTTCATAACTTTAAATTTCTGAACAATTATTTAGCAGTTCTTAAAAATACTATTGATTTTAAACTTTTTTTCCAACCAGTGGGACCCATTTGTGATAAACTAAAACCCAACCCAACCCTGATCTGTTAGCCCTCAACCCAACCCAACCCTGACCCGGCAGCTCTCAACCCAAACCCAAGCCAAACCCGCCCGGACTTGGTGGGTTGGGTTTGGGTTCCATGGGTTTTGGGTCTACAAGTCATGACGCTACTACCCATCTCACCGATAGCAGTTTGTGAGAATCTTATTTGATGGAAGCATATTATATTCTTATGGGATGGTAACCAATTATAATCCAATGAAAACCTTGACAATTTAATGAGAACCTATGATAAACCTAATCGATATAAACCTAAAGTAATTAAAATGCTATGGAAAATATCGCCGAAGCCGACATTTTGAACAACTTAAATTTATGTAAAAAAGCGGAATTATATAATTTAAAAATTTTGCTTCAAATAAAAATATTTGAAACAATTACATTTAAATATAAAGGTTGCACAACGTGGGCCTTTTTAAATCACAGACTTTATATGAAGGGTTCATTCATGTTTTCTTTAAAATTTTGATTTAAATCTAATCTGAAATGGATTGGCATCGCTTACAATAAACGGTATTTAAATATCTAAAGCCATAATTTTTAATCTATAGTCTTGGACAAATAAAAATGCCCATGATGCCTATGTAGAGTTTTATATTAAAGTAGTCCAATATTGATGTTCAATTATATTTTTGAGTTTCAAATTTAGTGAAATAAAAAACTACTCTTTTATTCGAATAGTCATAGATTCAAAGCATTTTAATGGTCTTGATATCAAAGCATGTGAAGAGAAATGGAATTGAAATAAAAAATCTTACTGCTGAACTATTTACTAAAACAAATGATTTTTTACCAAAAAATTTTAAACACAGACAATATTTTCAAAACTATTATCTGCTGTTTGATTAACATTTTAGCAGAATTGATCTGAAAAGGTATTAATTAAGTTATCTTGATATTAAAATATTATACGCAGTGTTCGCTATGAGAATGAGAAATGTGATTTTAGTCACTCCTTCTGCTGAACCCGTTGTGTATTTGCAAATTTGAAAATTTTTCCCAAATCATATTTAATTGAAATTAACTTTTCTGCAAGATTAAGAGAATTAATATTTCTTTCAGTTTAAGTCAAATATGGTTAAACATTGAATCAATAATTTTGTAAACTTTATTAATAAAATAATTTATTTAATTATGTTCTTCAATATTATTGATTCAATTTTTAACAGTGAATTATTGTAAATGCCTGCTCTACTGAAGCATTTAGAAATCATATGGAAGAGTTGCTTTTTTCGAATCAAGTTCGTCATTAAATGGAGCAAAAAACAACATGTATATATTTTTATATTAAACAATTTAAATAAATGAATCTATTTCCAATGGAAATTTTAAACATAATCTTTGCTAACTTATCTATAACCCAAATACTAAAAAAATATAGTTTGTTTAATTATACTAAAATTTATAATATTGAAACTTTACTTATGTACAAAATCAGATTTACAATTAAAGTTTTACTATTGGAAATAAATTTATTAATATTAAATTTATACATTTATATTTGTGTAGATTATATACAAAAAGATGTGTAAGAAGAAGAAACATTTCCTACATTTTATAAGATGACTACGCGCTTCAGTATAATAAACAAATACAGTTAAACATTGAATCAATAATTTTGTAAAAATATAAGTCAAATAATTTAGTTTATTAATCAAGTTTGCAAAAATATTGACTCAATGTTTAACTGTATGTGACTATTATACTGAAACACGTAATCATCTTATATGACTTAAGAAAAGTTTCTTTTCTTATACGTCTTTGTTTATAATCATCACATATGTTTATAATAGAAACTTACCTATAGCTACAACGAAGCAAGCTAAAATTAGTAAAGAGACCATTTTTTGCTCACTGTTCAATTGTCTTTTACAACGTTAGACTGATTGTGAATCTAAAACTAGATAGTTTTATTTATGTAAAAAAAGAAATTAGGTACGATATACACTGGTATCAATTATATCTACGTCATTTGACATTTAAACACATTTAATATTAATTTACTTTAATAATTTTAAAATCGAATTACGACATCATTTAAAACAAAAATTCTACAGTCTATGCACTTTTAATTATAATAAATTAAATTTGAAATTATTAATGTATCATGTTAAACATCAATAGAGTTTAAAATTATTAAATTGTGAATGAATAAATATAAATAATTTATTGATATAATAAGCGGAATAAATGCTTAATTTGAATAAATTTTTTAAAGATTTTAAACATGTTTAACTTGATGAAATTTAATTTATTCCGATTCTCTTATATATTGAGACTATGTTTGCATGCTGTCAAATCTGTCCAGATTTTTTTATTTGGGCCAAAAACTTCAATCATAGACATTAGTTTTTATACGAATAAAATATATCAAAGTTTATAATCATTCATCTATTTATGTTAATAGAAGAGTTTCTTACTTGAATTTATGATACAAAGTAATCGAAACAATATTTAAATATTCTTAAAATATACAAATTTATAAATGTTATAAATTTTAATAATACAGAGTTTAATATTGAGTATAACTTCCATTATTGGCTATGACTTAAGTGTATCTATTTTTCATGTACTACTAAGTCTTGAATAGTTTCTATTTGACAATGACAACTACTTACTATTGCCAAATTTCTGGTGCTGATTAAAATTTGCTGTTTTTCAATTCTAAACTATGAATAGGATCAAAATAAGTAGATCGATATAATCCTAGGGTGCCCGCGTGAAATTAGGTGATAAATTCGGAGGGTTAATTACTGTAACATTATATGAATTAACTGGATTTAAAGTCTTTAAGAATCAATTAACACCACAATATATATATATCGTTGGAAAGCTTATTCAATAGTAAATCTCTATTGGAATTATTCCTTAGTGGTGAGTGGCCAGCGCGGCGGTGATACCGACGTAATGGTCAGACATGTGTTATATACCGTTGGAATTGTTGGAAGTCATAAGCTTTTCAATGAAATATATATTGTGGGGTTTATTGATTATTAAAGACTATAAATTCAGTTAAATTATATAATGTTATTGTAATAAACCCTCAGAATTTATCACCTAGGTTCACGCTGGCACCCTAGGATTTTGTCGATCTACTTATTTTGATCCTAATCATAGTTTAGAATTGAATAAACGGCAAATTTTAATCAGCACCTGAAATATGGCATTAGTTAGTATCATAAATTCAAGTAAGAACTTCTCCTAATAAAATAAATAGAAAAAGGATTATAAATTTTAATATATTTAATTCGATTAAAAATTAATTTTTATGATTAAAGATTTTATCCCATATAAAAAGAAATCTGGACAGAATTGACAGCATGCAAACATAGTCTCAATGTATAAGAGAATCGGAGTACATCCAAAATATAAATCAATCATACTAAAGTATTTCTAAGAAATTATCAAATAATACGAGATTAAATAATTTATTAAAACAGTTCGTACTTATATAATATGTTTAGTAAAAAGTTGTATTTTAATGAACATTTTATACTTTTAGTACAATTAAACCTGTGTACATTTATTCAGCATGTGTTAGAAAATTAAAATTCTAGTTGCAAAATTAAAAAAACTCAAAATAAAATTATTTTAAAAACTTAATTTTAATATTATATTAATTAATAATACCATTATCAGATTTTATATTATTAAATGTGGTTAATTTAATTAGTTATGTAAATAAATTTTATTAATTCAATTTGTTATTAAGAATACTAATTAATTTTTAGATATAAAAGATTAAAAATTGATATCAGATTTTATGGTGTGCTGATTTTCTTTAAGTCTGCGTGGGTGAAAACAAATCAATAATCTTATTTATTTTCAAAAATACTTTTTCTACTTAATGAATTGACATATTTATTTTAGTGACTAGAATGAGTATCACAAACAAAAGCATGTAAAATATGTTATGCAATAATGTCGGTCTAATAGGTTCGCAACGTATTGATTATATATAAATGAACCAAATAAGAATTTAAAAATAGTCAATTTATTTTATTAATTAGTGAACATAAGATTATTGTTCAATATAAAATAAATTGAAATAATAAATTGGTTATAATGTAAAGATTCTATGAATGTCTCGGTTTTTATTTCATATTGATATTAGGTTATCGGTCACACATAATTCAAATGAAATGACATAAAGCGAAACGCTAAGGAAAAACTCTCATTTCTATAATTAAAATTCTTCATAGTTACTACGCTCTTATCAATAAAGTCCCAATTCTATCTGGAAAGAAACTTCATTACATAAATTTAATTGTTCAAAAAAAATTCAATTTATTAGTATTTACTGATATCAGTAAAGAAAGTTTAAAGAATTAAATATCAATAAGGAATAGGTTACAACAATTTAATAGGTTTAGAAACGAATAAAAATCATTATTTTGTTCTTATATGAAAGTTGACTTATTATTTTCCAGATATCATAAATGCAAATTCATATTTCACTCATTTACTCTTTCATTCATTGACTCAATTATATTCAAACATTACTTGAACTATAAATTAATGTCAAAATTATTTTCATTCTTTTATAGGATTATTAATCAGTGATTACTTATCACTGATGAGTAATAATTTTTATACAGTAAGACCTGTATTAAATTGTGAGTTTTGATGTAAAAGTTAACTTGATTTACGCCTCGCTAGTATGATCAGCAAAACTGGTATGTTATAGGATGTCACAATCTGGCAACCGTAGCTGCAAACTGATTGGACAGACAAGTAATTATCAAATCAGATTACTGAAATTCGAAAATACGGATGGCCGATTGTGACATCCTATAACTTACTAGTTTTGTTGGGTATGTACAATATATTTTTGTGATACTTATTATAATAAAATGAAATATATCGATTAAGGAAACATTTTCAGCAACTTAAAATGTTTCTAGGATTGTGAAATTATAATCAATATTGGGGTATATTTTTATATTGTAATTGATAATTGAATTCTATTATATTTAAGGCTGCAGAATTTCATGAAATTTAAAAATGATTGAATCTTTCACTGAAAGATTGAAACTTTCATTTTTTAGTGAAAGATTCGAAAGCCTTTTTTGACAATTATTTCTGCAATATACTTATTTTTGGTACTAAAAATCTTATTTAAGGTGTATAAAGTCTTCCATTAAGTAAAATTGAATTAAATATTGGTTATTTTTTAAAATTGAAAAATTAAACTATATTTAAAACACAAACCTTGAAATTTATGTATAAATAAAACTATTGTTTTGAATCTGACTACAATTCTAACTTTAATTTCAGTTGAATATTCTCTTATATATATAATTTTAACTCATTTTGCAGAAGTTATAAAACATTTGTTCAAATATTTTTGAAGAATTTTATAGATGGTGTTAGTTGTAGTGAAAGGACAGATGTTTTTTTGTGAGATAGTTTCATGAAACTTTCAGTTAAAATAATAGAATATTTCACTCTTTACCACCATAACTAAATTGTAACATAAATGTAATAAAAAATATATCACATGTACAATTCATGAGGGATTTAACTCAAAGGTTTATTTGTACAAAACAGTTTTACAGACTTTAAAATTTTATACGATTTGGTTAATGGTTTTGGAATACACAAATTTATCAAATAATAATTTTGAAATCATGAATTACGAGGCAATAAAACTATTACACGATATTAAATCGTGTTTGTTCATGTGCAAAAAGCCAAACTAATTGCTTTATGCGATGTGTTCTCTGAGTGCCACAGATAGAATTTTAAGTGTATTTAATAATACAACAGTTTATCAAAGAGTTGATTCTGTGTTTAATTTATTTTATGTCAATTTTTCCTGATTTAAATTTTTCAATAAATGATTAATAATTGAAAACTAAAGTATAAACAAATGAATGCAAAAAATACTTAACTTATTAATAGATTTAGACTTTAATTTATTGAACATTAATAAACATTTTGCGATAATTTTTTGTGTACACTTTTTTCAATCATTTGATGAATCATTTCTTAATCCTCTCATTTTACTACACAAAATTGAAATGCAAATAATTCAAACACCAGTCAATTCAAGTGTTAATAATCTTATATATTATTCGATGCAGTTAAAATTCTACTGTGCCGTACAGAGAAAACATCGCATAAAGCAATTTAGTTGGCTTTTGGGTCATGTGTTGTAATTTTGTTCAAGAGTTCTTGAATTTTAGAAATTAATAGATGGATAGAAACAAATTTTGAATATTGCAAAAAGCGTCATTTATTGATTGATTATCTTAAATTATATCTATGATGAATATCAAATCGAGAAACCAGGGTGTGTTACGTTAGTGTTTCGCTTTATGTTAGTTTATTTGACAAATGTGTGACCGATTGACAAATTTCAACATTGATTAAATACTCAGTTATATACAGAATAAAATTTTAGAACATTTATTAATTCAATTTATTTTATATTGAACTCAAGCTTAGGGGTCATTGATTAATAATATAAACTAACACAAAGTGAAACACTAACGAAAAACATATTTCTGAAATTATAATTCATCATATTCATATCCCAAAATAATATCAACGATTTGCAAACTGGATCTCAGAATATTCATCGCGGAGTATTCATATCAAAATTATATTCATGGAAAAATCGTAGATAATGTATCCATGAAATTATCAATTTAACGTGACTTAAAAAACCGACCTTACCTAACTTAGATTAACTAAAGTTAACATAAATTAAACTAACCCTATCTCATCTCAAATAACTTATTTAATGCCAAAAAATATTATGCGATGGAAATTCCTCCAGATGAAATGTTTGTAATAAAATTTTCGGAAACCTCCAAACCGGTAGCATAATCATATGTTCCATTGCATTTAAGGATTCCATCAAATAGAATTATCATTGGTTATCGTCCCATTGAATTTTCACTTGGTTTCCATACAACTTGATCTACTTTCATAGAGCTATCATAGCTTTTTATTAAAAACTAAGCACATATCATCTAGGACTATCATAGGCGCCCCATCTCACTGCAGTAAAGTCAATGCTAAACGCCATGGAAAAAGTAGAGTTAGGAGGGGGTAGTGATGTGTAGAAGGTGTGGAAAATGTGTGGGAGGTGCAAACGTATCTACAAGATCCTTTTTATTCAAATAGGATAATTTTAAATAAATATTATATTTCCATGTTTATTTGTTAAATTTTATTTTAATTCAAAATTCTTTTATAAAGTTTTCTTTACATTAATATATGGTATACAAAGTGTCAAATTGTAACATTGAACCCTCGCATTTGAACATTATTTAATAACCCGGTTTGGCTGCATTAGCCTCTTCCCCGGCCAGATTGCACGCATCGGCCACTACTTGTTGTTGAACAGTAATTATACGACTCTGTACGCCAGTGGGAACGGGCAGTTCATTGCAGAGTGTGACTATCTGTGCCACTTGGCCTGGAGTGAAGGTACGATTTACTCCTGCTACATTGCAAGCAATAGCGATTATTTGTTGTTGAGTAGTAATTATATCGCTGTGTATTCCAGTGGGCGCCGGCAGTTTATTACAGAGTGACAGAACTATATGAATGACAAAAATATTTGTAATAAATAAACTATATTTTGGCAAAAAATAATATAATATATTAAATATAATGCAATTTCAAACACAATAATGAATTGTTTGTATTAACAATTGTATGAATTCATGTTTCATTCATGGTAAAAATATTAACCTCGAACAGTTTTTGAATATACTCACTGGTGGAGATGGACTGGGATGATACCAAACCAGCGGCGATCAGAAGTACAACTACTTTAAACATTTTGGATATATTTCTATATTTTCTAAAAACTTTATTCAACTGAACAGAAGAGATGATGAATTCTCAATGATTTTCCACATAATGTTTGTGATCCTTATATACGATTCAATACTCACATTTCATTCAATTATTTTCTATTGCATTTATATATTATTTCAAAGATATTTTATTAGTATTTTCAGCGATGGGCAAAGAAAACATTTCAGAAAAGGTATTGGATTTTAGCGGATTTTATTGAATTCTGGACTGTGATGTCAAAAATTTGCAAATTTAGATAGAGGGAGGGGGTGGTCAATAGTGGGAATTTCGCAATCATCAAAATCTTGCGGAATTCAAGTAAAAATGATATAATTTAGCAGATTTTCGACTAATTCTGTAAGAATTTAACAGAATTTGACCAAATTTAGCAAGAAATTGACAAAATTCTAGTATTTTTCTAAAAAATTAGACAGAATATTCCTAAAACGGCGTTTTCTCAAAATTGATACAGGGCGTGGTACTTCATCAGCGACGTAGGGGCTCTCAGACAAAATCACAAGGGGAATTCCTAGCTCTTCCCTCGTTTGCCGATCTGTGATTATTTCAAAAAAAATTTCAGAATATGATTTCACAATTAAAATCAACTGAATCGTAAAGATAAAATTAATTACCCTTCTAAAATTTCTGTTCCTTACTCTGGTGTAGGCACTTAATAAAATTTCATCACAACTCATATTACAGTTAACCTCGTGATAATTTTAAAATCTATATACGATTAGTAGACCAAACTATTTGTCGCTTTACTTTAGATTTTTTTAAATGTGACATAAATCGTATAACTTCTTTGTTTCGAGTATTTACACATTTCATTCGTTTACTACGGTTACACCTATTCGTTCAAAATCATTCATTTAAACAAATGAATGAATGAATTAATTTTTACAAATGCTATAAACTCAAGATTATAATAGAAATAATTCGGACCATGTTAAATGTTGTGCAATTTTTCAGAAATCCTTATAATTTCTATCTATGTAAAAATAATTACTATTTTACTAATAAATTTAAAGCCCTCAGAAAGTAGACTGAAATTCAATTGAAATATCTATTC
>JAQFXN010002477.1:0-12610 GCA_034693365.1 Liacarus xylariae
AGAGAGAGAGAGAGAGAGAGAGAGAGAGAGAGAGAGAGAGAGAGCAGGAGAGGAGAGGGGAGAGGAGTTGCACCCATAGCATAGAATCGTGTATTAATTGGTTCTATGCAACCTGTTTTCTCATAAACACAAATGGGTTTGACATCGCCAACAGTAATAGTAATTTTCTCTCGACTTCTCATTCAACTAAACACCGAATGTAATAATAATTTTCTGCGCTATTCGTTAATGTTGTTTAGTAAGTGTGTATCCCTTCGATAATAGTTTCTATTTGAGTATTACTATCTGTGCAAAACACAAATAGCTGGGTTTCATTAAAAAAAAACTCTTTTGACTCAATCGTAATATTAATTTTGAAGTTTCATATTATGTGTGAATTTTTCTTCTTTAAAGTTTTCATTCAAATCCTATTAAACGAAACACTCGAGTGCTTAATATAAAACGCTTGTAGTCTTTAATTATTATTAAGTTTTTTTTCTGTTGAGGTTTTGTTTCTTTTTTTTAGATAATAGTTTTTATAAATTTGTTTTTTTCTGTTTTCTTGTTTTATTTCTTTTTGTTCTCCTATTCTATGCTAACGATTATTAAAAGCACTACTTTTCTAATATAAGTAGTGTTTCGTATAATAAGAATATTTTTTGATTGAATCTTATATTTTTGGCTCAATTTTCTTAATTAAAAAAGATTACTTCAATCAGATATTGATATTCTTAAAGAAAAGAGAGGAAGCCTTCAAAATAATTATTTTTTGAGAATAATTACATAAAAATTCTTTTATAAGTTTGTGAATTAGTTAAACATATTTTGTACGAAACAAAAAAAGAGAATTTCTCAAAAAGAAGTTACTTAAGAGTTATAATCCTAAATAACACTATTTCAGTGCAATTCTTCTTACGTACTGTTGTTTCGAAAGGATATTAGCAAACGATTGACTAATTATATTGAAAACGGATTTCATTAAAGCTTTTGAAACCAACTGAACAGTGAGTGTGACTATTCATCGATTGGAATAATTTAAAGATGAATATCAAAAGTGATAACAACACCAGTGATAGACAATGTAGTAATTGTGGGACAACGAGCACCCCTTTATGGCGCAAATACGGCTCCTGTCATTTCCTCTGTAATTCAATACTATATTTCTTAAATATATTTGTCGAGTGATTAAAACAACAAAATTGTGTTTTAAAAAAAGTTTATTAATTGAAACAAAACCAAACTTATGTATAATTTACAGGTAATGCTTGTGGACTATACTATCGAGTGAACGGTGATCACAGACCACATGTGAGCAAAATATCTCGTGTGTCGACACTTCGCAAAAGTTTTCTCCATTGCGCCAATTGTGGCACTAATAAGACAACGATGTGGCGCAGGGATGCGGGAGGGGTTCACGTCTGCAATGCTTGCGGTCTATTCTTTCGCATCAATGGCTTCAACAGGTGATCCGTCTTTATTAAGACAATCGTTTCTTGTTTTTCTACAAAACTTTTCTTTTTTATTCCTCTCATTATATAATGTATTCTCCACTTTACAGCCCTTTTAGTGTGATTTTGTAATTTAATTTTGTGTTAAGTCTGTCAGACATGAAAAGATGGATTTGGATATAATTACAATCCTTTCTTTATCTCCTTTTTCTGAAAGAAGGAGTAATTTTGTTTTTGCTTTAATATATTTGCTTATAATGTAATTTATATTTTTGTTTAATTCTGAAAAACTATATCGTAATTCAGTTTTGAAGAACAAAAATGCAAATTTAAATCAATTGAAATTCAGTGCTTAATACAGTATTATTCAAAAGACCCAAACAATTCATTAACAATTTTTACATTGACTGATGATTTTGTGCTGATTTTCTTTCATACCCGTTATTATTTTGATACAGTACTACCCAATACAGTGCTATTAATTGACCAGGGATGTCGAAGGGGGGTCTAGACCGGAATACCCCCAGCCAAAATTTGTGGTTAACATTACGTCTATGGACAGATACTCCTAAACTTTGAGAAAAAGCGGAAGAAAAACCCAAAAATGGGAGAAAAGTCAAAATACCCCCGTCCCCATATTTGGACCTTCGATATCCCTTTAATTGACTGAAAAGTCATATATTTTTTGTTTGATTCTTGTTATTTGGGTTTTAATGAATAACTTTTTAAACGATTCATAGATTTGAAAGAATGAAATCAATTTAAATCTAATCAATCAAATGAATAATGATTTAAACACTTCCTTCATATCTAATGTAATGATATAATATCTGTTACTATAGACCGGTGTCTATGAGAAGAGATGTGATCCGAACGCGAAAGAGAAGAGAAAAAGATTTGTTACAATCACAACACGAAGAATCACTGAATAGTAATCCAAGTCTGGACTTGTCATCCATAGAGCTTTCATCCATTGCCACCGAGAGTGCTGTCAAATTGGAAACCGACCCCTTGGATCACCCGTTGACTCCTTCATCGTCAGCCCTGTCATCCCCGTCCACTTCATCGAACGGGTCCTGTAATTCATACAATTATTCGGACCAAACGACAAACGACTGGACACCACATGACGTCAATCCACTCACTTATATATTCACTGAGTCTATGGATTACTACAATCCGGAACACACGGGCATCAGTTGAGTGCATAGGAGTGTATCAGAGAAGAGGACAGATATCCGAACAAAAAAAAGTTAATTTCCAATCAGTTTTGGATTTATAGAAAAGTTTGTTTCAATTTTTATTTTTGTTAACTGAATCTCACACTTAATCTCAATATAAATGTTAAGAAATGAGAGAAAAAAGATATATTTGTTTTTTTATTAAATTTTAAATTTTAGTCATAATTTTTATGTTGAAATTTATCAGATATTATATAAATCAAGATATTATATAAAAGAGATATATAGATAGAGATATAACATATATTATAGTATTATATTTTATAGCATTTTATTTTATTTTACATAACGTTTTTCTCATAATATATTAAAATTTAAATTTATTCAAATCGTTGATAAGAAAAAAAAAATTTGCTCAAAAAAATAAGAAAGAAGTAAAGGACAAAAAAAGAAAGACTTTTTTTCTTCTGCTGACACAAACACACAGTGCAAACATATTTAGCAAATATATATATATATATATTTCAAGTATTTTGTTTAATAAAACAAACATAAAGTTAATTTCAATATTTCATTCTTCACATTCATATCTAAACTCATCTCAAAACATAACTTTTATTATAAATAATTTCAGTAAAAATATTTGTTTTTCATGTTTTTATTATTAATAATGAAAAATAAAATAATAAAAAAAGAAATTAGATTCCCGAATAAATTATATTTAAGATTTTAATTCCAATCCATTTGTAATTAATTGTAATTTTGTTACAAAAGTTAATTTCTTTTACAAAAAAAAAACCTATAACTCAAGCAAAAACCTTAAGCTCTTTAATAAATAATAATATTTAATAATTACAATAGAAAACTGTAATATGAGAAATGATATATTGATGATCCAGTACTCCCAGTCCAGTTTTCAAGGCCCAATGTAATTATCATACAATGAAATTATAGATATTTGCCTTCAATTGTAAAGTTTTGGCAATGAATAGCGTTATAAATATGTTTTTCAAAAACTTTTCAAAACTAAAAGTGTTTAATAATAGTGTTTTCTATCAAAGAAATAACACAAACAATTTCGAGAACACAACTCTTCAAACTATACAAAACGATAAGACAGTATTTTAAGTGCAATTTTGTATTTATAAAACAGTTTATCAAATATATTCATAAATAAAATATTCTCTCGTTTTCACAGAAAACCCAAACAATTAAACACAAAAAAAGTTAGAAGAGATGAGAGAAATGTTAAAATATTTGTCAAATAATTTGAGCTTTACTTTTGTATTTGTATTGTTTCTAATTTTAATAAATTTCAGACAAATTATTGCTGAAAAAAATGTTTCCGAAACTAATTTTTCAATTTCTAACGCAAATAATTATTTTGCGTTTAATTTACTGAAAGAATTGTTTGATGAGAACCAAAATGTATTGATATCTCCATTCAGTATAACCACTGTATTAAATATGATATACTTTGGCGCTGAAGACAGAACAGCCACAGAACTGGAAGATGTATTGGGTTTACGACTATTTAATTTGACTAAAGAACAAATTGGACAGCAATACAGACACGTTCTCAATGGCTTAATCGAAACCAATTCCAGTGATTATGAATTGATTGCAGCAAATCGTTTGGTCGTTCAGACAAGAAATCCCATTCTTCAACAATACGAACACCAATTGAGAGAGTATTTCAATTCTAGTGTACAAACAGTGGACTTCTTATTCAAAAGTGATGAAGTGGTCAAAGAAATAAACTCTTGGGTCAATACAACCACTCGAGGAAAGATAGACAAGTTGTTGGACCAACCATTGAGCCCATTGAGTGTATTAGTCCTTCTCAATGCCGTCTACTTTAAAGTAAGCGCTCTTTTGAATATTTATTAAACATTTGCTAAAAAGTAGTTTAAAAAATTGTAACAAAATTTTTTGTGATTAGAAAAGGGGAGAGAGAGAGAGAGAGAGAGAGAGAGAGAGAGAGAGAGAGAGAAACAGCTGGAGTTGTCTTAGAAAAAGAAATCATTTATCATTCAATAGTTTTTGGTTTAAAAGTTATGTTCAAATGATTTCAATGATAATGATTAAGCATTAGAAACGAAGTTTTGATATAAGGAGTAAAAGAAACTACTTTTGAAAAAAATGGTTTAATTTATTACAACTGCTTCGACACCGCTTTAGGGCCAATGGAAAGAACGGTTTTTAAAATGGGCCACAAAGGAGGAAGATTTCCATAGTTTAAATAAAGTAATCAAAGTGGCGCACATGAAATTGTCCAATGCATTCAACTACACTACTGTCCCACAACTTAATGACAGTCAACTCATTGAAGTTCCATACGCTGGCACTGGTATATCAATGTATATCTTACTGCCCAATCAAACTTCAGACATCAGATCTATCATTGATATGCTTTCGGTTAGACTTTTTGATGAGGCCATCAACAACTTGACTGTCACTACAGTACGTCTTGTGTTACCTAAGTTTGCAATTACAGCAAACTATGAACTTAAAAGTATTCTTCAAGCACTGGGTATACGCCAGGCATTCACCTACAAGTCAGACCTGTCCGCTGTTGACGGAACAAACTATTTACACATTTCCGAAGTCTATCATAAGTCCATTTGCGAAGTGAGCGAAGAGGGCACTAAAGCTGCGGCCACTACTGGTCTCGTGGCCACTACTCGAGGCCTATTTGGCCGATATCGTAATGTCCCCACATTTCGCGCCGATCACCCCTTCTTATTCTTTATTAGACATAAGACAACTGGTATGCTATTATTTGCTGGTGTTCTCAATAAACCTTAAAATATGTTTGTTTTACTCAAAATACAAATTGAAAGCCAATACATGATTAGGGCTTAATGTGTAAGCATTTCTTAACAGTAATAAAATTCAGGAAACATTAAAAAATTGTTTTTCATATGACTTTCTCAAACCTATCATTTAATAATAATTAACACAAAAAATATAAGCTTTCGAATTCTTTCTCTCTGTCTCTGTCTCTTTCCCTCTTCCCTCCTACTCCTTTTCTCTTTAATCTTACTTTTGAATATTTTAAAAAAATTAACATTATTTAAATTAGTGTCTCGTCTGAACTCACTTAAAAGTAACGCATCGACGCATAGATATTATATTAATAGTAATATACAGTAATTGCAATAATTTATATTAAGATTATATAATAACTAACGCTTGACTTAGAAAAAGAAATTAATTATGAATTCAAAAATTATATATAAATAAATAAATAGATTATCACAGAATAAATTTTAATAATAATTTTTTTGTCAACTTTTTTTTAGAAATATAAATATAAACTACAATTTTTCAATTTATATAGTTTTAAAGAGATTTTTTTAGCAATCAATTGAATATATTTTTTTCTGATATATAAATTCAAATAATTTTGTTTTTTTTACTCAAATTATCCATTAAATAGAAAGAAACCTTTAACTCTCTTGTGTGTCATTTGAACTTAATTTTTTTGTTTAATACAAATATATGAGCAAAAGATTATTTTTATCATTAATTTTATACAACAGTTGTTTTTAGAGATATATTTTTTTCAAATCTCTTTCTCTCAAATAGTATTTCATAAGGAATACAAAAGAAAATTAAAATTTGTAGGAATTTTGAACTTAATTGGATCAAAAAGAATTGAATACTATAATACACTTTACATGAAATATATAAAAATTATTATATAAAACGATCTTTTTGTATTTTAATGGTTTGGATGAGATTATAGTATTTTAACAAACATATTCTTAAGTTTTATATTCTTTATTCTTAACTAACAATACGAGGATTTTCTGCCATTTATTTGTTTTCTTAAACTCTCTTTTGGCACAAAAATTATATAAATTATTCCTAATGTTTGTCTCATTTATTCTTCAATTTAATAAGTAATTAGATTTGAGTATTAATTAATATTAATTAATAATAATAAATATTATTCAATATAAAACATTTTTATACAAATAAAATAATAATTATAACAAATAACAGAATACAATGTTTTAAATGAATTTTCATTACGAAATTCATTACCAAATTATTTAGTCTTTTATTTCTTTTAATTAGTTTTTATCCTAAATTACTATAAATTTGAATAACTTTTTGTTTGTATAACTTATTAGAAAAAAATGATGAAAAGTGTGTTTTTTGGCAGTGATTTTCAAATATCAAATCAATTAAGTTATGTATAAAAGGAATTATAAATAATTGATGTCTATTGGCCTAAATGTGTGTCAACAGGCGCTCTCGAACTCGTCCGAAGAACTTTGTTGTTCCTGTCGGTGGTGTTCCTGTTGTTGTTGAAGCAGTTGTTGTCTTCGTCTGAATCTAAAGAATTCCTCCTTAAGTGCCGCACAACGAGCCTCTGTGTCCTCATATCGACGTCTCGACGGAACAGTTCCATACACTTCTGAGTCACTGAATGGTCCTCTTTTGGTCTGCTGTTGATATTGGTGTTGTCGTTGCTGTTGTTGCCATTGACGCCATCGCTGTTGTTCTCGCCTTAGTTTCTCAATCAGTTCTGCTTCTAATGGAGAGATGGAATCGAATTCATAGTTCTCGTCGACCGACACATCCAATGGTTCCATTGGGGGCGCATAGGAGGGGAATATGGGCTCCGATTGTGGCGATTCTATGACTGGTCTCCTCTGATAACTGGGTGTCGGATATGAATGCTTTGATTGCACTGATTGTGGATATTTAAGAGCTGTGGCCGAAGTAGAGGACGCAGATATGCCCGAACTCTGACCGGGAGATGTGGAGGAGTGGAGGGTTGAGGAGAGGTTTCGACTCGCAATACCAGAACTACTGCTCGTCGTCTTATCGATGATATTGGAAGTCGACTGGAGTTCGCTTTGGGGCTCGTCTTGGAATGAGTCGCCGCGAGAATGAGATATAGAAGTGGTCTTTCCTGACCCGTCGTGTCCTGAACTGCCTCTTCCCGACGACATACTCGTCATACTGGCCCGACTGGGCGGGTGTGGGGCTCGATATCGTATTTGATTGGGATTCTCGTCGACAAACACTTCACTGTCTTCAGCAAACCTCACAGGAGTGGGACGTCTTTGTCGTAGTAGAGGTTCGGGCGCTTCCAATAGTGTCTTATCGATCGGTGTTTGCGATGGAGTTTGCAATGAAGTGGGAGTTTGAAAGCCTTTAAATGAATACAATTAGTAATGATTAGAAAAAGTGATAATTATGTGATAAATCAAATCAATCCGTACCTTCTTGTCTGTAGGGCGAGGCTCGCGCCAAAAGCATACCACTCCTCACTTTCTCGACTGCACCCAACAGTCTGTCTCGAGTATAGGCAAAGGGCTGATCATTCGACGAATCACTGCTACCGGTTGTGTCGAATTTGCTCTTCGGTTCAGTCATCTCTGGGCCCGACATGGGTGAGGGGGGTGGGGGTGGGGCTGCTCTGGGCTTTTTGAATACCATCTTCGGGGGAGCGGCAAAACGTATTTCATCCGAATCATCGGTTAATCGTATTTCCTTTCGTGGTCTTTGTCTGTAGACTTGGCTTTGAGGCATCAAATCTCTGGGAAGGGGAACGTTCTGATAGGGTCTGGCCATTGCTCGGGCAGATATTGTGGGCACACCTGTGCGGATATTAATACAATAATTGATTCAATGAACTAATGATTTAGAAATAAATGAGCAAAAGTTTTATTGAATTATTTATTCGCAAACCTCTAAGCAATTGATTGTTTTGATGTATTTGTGCGTTTTGAATGTGTATATGTCTTCCATCGCCCCAAACACCCGCTTCGATGGCCACTCTGGTAGATGGGGAGGGATATATTGGTGACATATGCACTGAGTCATAGATGGCTTCGGGAACGGTCTCTAATAGGAGTGGACCGCGATTTATAGGACGAAAGTTGGGCTGTCGTGTGATGGGAACGGTTGCCCTCAATTGGGAGACTGAATGGCTGTGGTTATGTCTGTGCAGGTGCTCGTGTATGGGCCGCAGAGCCGGCAGTTCGTGAAGGTGTGATCGCAATGACGCCGAAGATATGGTCGCAATGTTTGGCCCCAAAGAGCGCTCAAATAAGGAGGAGGTCTGTCGAACAGAACTCAATTCCTGATCCATTGTCAGCGAATCAGGTGGAAGGCCAGGACCGGGCGAACTGGTCCTGAATCTACTATCACGTGGTCTATAGACTTGAGAAATGTTATGTCCGGAACGGAATGAATACGACTGCGGACTAAATGATTGGTTTCGATACGAACGCGAAGGAAGTGATGAGTGAGTCGTCGATCGACTGATGTGTGAGTGATGTCTATGCGTTGGGAATTGGATTTGATGGTTGGGTCCGCTCTGACCGCTGCCGTCACTCCTGAAGCTGCCTCTGACACTGGCCTGATTGGACGGAGTCAAGTCATAGTTGTGCAACTGGTCGTCAGTATAGCCCGATTTGGCGAACACGGGCTGACCTTTCACTACAAACTTGCCATCAGAAGCCCTACTAATCCAACCCAATGGACGTGAGTATTCCATCTCAACATTGTAGCGGACATTCTTCATAGCTCTTCGTCTCGCAGGTGAGACTCCGGTATCTCTCCAATCGGTTCCAATCTCTTCGATTGAATGAACTCCAAGGGGTGAACTATCACGTCCGGCCACATGTCTGGGCTCAGTTGGTCGTCGTTGAAGACGTTGTGCACCGAATCTTTGCAAAATACTTCTAATCAATAACTGTATTAAACCTGATATTCCGCTTTTCGCACGTCTGCAACGAACCAATGCATACAATATAAGCATTATTAAGCGCTGCGCTATTGCTTTGATCGCTATTTTTGGAAATACTTTTTGATTTTTGTTTTAGTGATTTATAAACATTTATTCCATAAGCTGTGCATTAAGTGTTAGTACCGTAAAAGCCATACATTTATGCTCTAATTTCGATTATTTGGCAAAAAGCAAAGGATTGGTTGACTTTTAGTTTAATTCTAATAATTAATTTATGTTTTATTACTTTTCCTTTAATTTAAGTCTAAGTCTATAAGTCTTAGAAATCTTTTTATTTTAGATTCAATGCATTGAAAAATTTAATTTTGAAAAATTAGCTTAATTTTAGTGCAAAACTCAATTTGTTTGATAAGTTTAACTTTGACTGACTTTTCCCTACTTTTAATATTATATTGGATTCACATATATTTCACACAAGAATTTGTTGAGAAGATAGAGTGCGAGCGAAACAAAACCCAAATTGATTGCTAATAACATGCAAATGGATAAGAGAATTGAATAGAGAGAACCACTCTTACCGAGTAAACTTCCCGGAGTACCTAAACTACATATTATATCGTCGTGAGCTGTGGTAGTAGTGTTGGCACATACAGTATAGTATGAAACGAACGAAGAGGAGAGCGAAGAGAGAGATGAGAGAGAAAAGAGAAATACATTAGAAGAAAGAGAACGAAAATAGAGTTAAGTCAGTAATAGTGAAGAGATGTTGAGATCATTAATGAGGGAATTGCATGCAAACTAATGGCAACTATTGGTGTTGCGATCAATCACCTCCTGGTTTACTCCGTTGATGGAATGGCAGCCAAAAGAAGCAGAAATAGAACAGAAATAGAAAAGAATATCAGATACAAGTCGTCCGAAAATATAATATTAAAACAATTATTAGTTTTTATTTCAATTTCTATAATATATTCCTTCATTTATTTAATAATAAAAATAGTCATAAAATAATAGGCGTTTGTCTATAGATATTAATGGAATAGAAATGTAAAGAATTGTTGTTTCAATAATAAAATTCATGCTTTCGTCGGAGTCGACACTTACTGTTTCAAAGGCACTGGACTATCACCGTGTGAATGACCACCGTTCACGCCGTCCATTACAGGACAGGTGACCATCATATAAGCTAAACATAGAGATTATTGTCTTATAAATCATCAAACATTTACTCAAAATATACTATAATTTTATGTAAATATAACGAAATATAACAAAAAGGAAATGATAGAAACCTTTTTCCATTTTTCTTCGCTTTCTTTTATTACATATCTTTACGACACAAACGGAAAGTATGATTGCGGTCACAAAAAATAAAACACTGCCTACTATTCCTGCAGTGATAGCACGCGCGCCCTTTCCATCGATTGGCCCTAGAATTTCATGAATAATTCAAAACACATATTCTGTATATTCTGTGGACGTGCGGCTCATTTACCCGGAATTTTGTACTCAAACGGATCGCTCACTTCTCCATTGCCTAATATACTGTAAGCCCAGACTCTGAACGTGTATTTTATACCCGAATCTAAATTTTTAACTAAATTCAAAGATATATTAAAATTAGAGTTTTATTAAAATACTGTAAATCGAGAATTTGATGTCAAACCTAAATATGCTGTGTCTTTGGCAATGGGCTCACTGTATTGCCACCGACCGTCCTCTTCCTTGAATTCGATCCGATAGTAGGCCACAGCCACCGACTTATTGAACGGGGGTAACCACGATATGACCCATCCCTGAGCCATCTTTTCGATCGAGACATTCCGTGGCACTCCTGGTTTGGGTCCTACAGGGGTTGGTGCCGTGGATGATGTCGGTTCATCAGTTGTACCTGTTATACCAGGCATTGTGGTGTGTTGTTGTGGTTTGTGGGGATAAGTGGGCATTAAAAGCAGCCAATGGTCACCCAAAGCAGCCTAAGCTCGCATTCAAAGCCAACTAATTGTGGCCATAAAGAGCTCATGCATGTCATGCCTGTGCCCCACAACCGACTAAATATTACTTATATAATACACTTTCTCTCACCACTGCTATAATAGCAGTAGTACTGTCTCTCCAATATGCACAGGTCTATCAAAATGCATGCTTAATATAGTGGAAACTCTAATAACAACTACAGCTAATTCTTTAGGTATATCTCATAAGCGCTTCCGAATAAAGAGAAAAAATGCCAAAAAAGAGTGAAAGAACTAATTCACTACAATTTTCCTCTACTATTCATCCACTTGAATGCCAGTGCTTTACTTCATAACTAACTCATGCATAACTAAATTGGTCTCAAAAAATATATAAACACACAGAGAACCGAGTCTTCTCTCGAAGAAATGGTTCTTCATTTTTTAACGAAAAAGATCTCTTCCCTTAAAGTGATATACAATACATAAGTGTGAATAAGACTTTGAAAAAAAATAAAAGGCGAACACTAAAAGCCCGGCTTAAACTTAAAGCGCAATATGTTTTTTTAGCGATTCAATTAAGGGAATTTTGTGCATCACTGCATATTTATAGCCCCAACAGTTTCTTTTGTTCACAACTTTATCAAAATCTTATTAACTTTTTTCCTCCTTTACTCTTTCATTCTTTTCTCCGCACTTTTCCCCTTAACCTCTCTTATTGTTGAAAACATTTCTCTCTTTCTTATGGATAGAGATTATTCATTAAAGAGACTTATTTTATCCAAAAGAAAAACTCTTCATATTATTAGTGAAAATATCTTTTTTTAAAAAGAGTATATAATTAAATGTATATTTTTCTCCAGCAAAATGTTTTAGTTTAGCTAAAGTAGCAAATCATATAACCATTATTCATGTCTATAGTAATCTCAATTGAATTATTGTATAAAATTTTAATCAAAACAGAACTCAAATTATTCACTAATAATTGACTCAACAAATCCGATAATAAAATTATTTTAGATATATATTCATTTCATAAATGTATTTATAATTTAACAATAAATCTATTATTAATTGGTAGAAAACTAATTGCTTTAGTGATATAAGATTACTTGAATGAGTTAATTATCTAATAAAATCATTAATAAAATTAGTTTTACTAAACTTAAATCTCAAAAAATCAAGGTGATTATAAAGTGTGGAAACTTCCTCATTTGGAAAGGTTCAGGTTAGAAATGCTTTCAAATAGATGCCACAGAAATTCTTAACAAGTTAATTTCAGATAATTTTATAAACTTTTAAAAAAGAGCATCCCTCCTTTTCATTTTGCAT